>JAVJIF010012694.1:0-112535 GCA_038442645.1 Agave tequilana
ATTTGACACCTATTTCCTTGTGACTTTGTGGAAGTGTTATCAACTCCCATGTGTCATTCTTTTGGATGGCATGAATCTCCTCCTTCATTGTTGATCGCCAACAATCTTCTTCCTCAGCCTCTTGGAAAGTGAGAGGCTCATGATCACCACATAAGTAGAAGAGATTAGTCTCTCCGTCTTCTTCTATCTGCTTATAGATCTCCCTAAGGCTTCTCATTTTGATGGGACCTCGTTGCACGACAGATTCACTGCTACTATTTTTCCCAGAAGATGAAAAAACTCTTGCAGGAGACGGTGTAGCATGTTGAGGAGATGGTGGTGTAGCTGGTGGTGGAACCTCCTATGGGGGCTCATCAGGTTTCATCCACACAATTTGTTCTTTGACAGTCTCTTCATTGTTCCAGTTCATGCTTTAGCTTTATTGAAGACAACATTTCTACTATCCACTAGTTTCTTAATTAGTGGATTGTAGAGCTTGTATGCCTTCGACTCCTCGCTATATCTGATGAAATATATTTTTTCACCATGATTGTCAAGCTTCTTCCTTTTGACTTTAGGTACTTGAGCATATGCAACACACCTAAAAATTCGTAGGTGTGTGACACTAGGTGTGTAACCGCTTCATGCCTCTTGAGGAGTCTTACCCTTTACCTGCTTCGTCGGGCACCGATTGAGCTAGTAAGTTGAACACGCTACAGCTTCCGCCCAGAACTGCTTCGGCAGCCCCTTTTCTTTAAGCATGGTTCTTGTCATGTTAAGGATGGTGCGGTTCTTTCTTTCTGCGATGCCATTTTGCTGTGGTGTGTGGGCAGTAGTAAATTAACTCTTTATGTCTTGTCCCTGCAATATTGTTTGAAACAGATTTGAGGTGTACTCGATGGCAGTGTGAACAAGTTGCAATGGTGCATTTGCTCTCCACGACTTTCCACTAGGAAAAGGAAGTTGTGCTTGCTTGCCAATTATGCAAACTTCACAAGTATGACTCGATGGATCGATTTTTGGTAACCTCGTACCATGCCGGTTGTAAATAGTAACTTCAGGCCGTTGAAATTTAGATGGCCGAAACGAAGATGCCACCTCCATGACTCATTCTTCACGAGTCGTTGTAAACATTTTTCAACTTCCGTGTTTAGATGTAAGGAAAACATGCGGTTCCTTGTCATCTTAACACAAGTTATGAGATCTCTTTTTGCATTTTAAAACCAAGATGGTTGTTCTCCATATATACTTTATATCCTTTTTCGAGTAATTGACCGATGCTGAGAATATTACTATTCATGTTAGGATATAATAAACATCGGAAAATATACTCAGGCTTACCATCCTTTTGGTATATTTTGATCTTCCCTTTGCCTTCAACAATGAGTCTTGAAGAATCTCCCAAGCTCACACTTCCATGAACTCTTTCTGTGAGTTCCATGAAAAGTTCTTTCTTCCCGCACTTATGGCTGCTAGCACCCGAGTCAAGGTACCAGACATCATTCTGAACACTTGAATTATCATGAGCAAGAAGAAGAGTAAAGTTATTACCTACATCATTTGTTGTTTCAGAGAGATTGGTAAGATCTTCAGTTCTATGCCAGCAATCTGAGGCATAGTGTCTAAATTTTTGACAGTTGTAGCATTGGATGTTCTTGTTGTTTCCACATCCAGATATAAATCTTCCTTGATTGCTTCGTCCTCGACCTCTGAAGCTTTGGACCTCCACTTGATTTTGAGTGGTTCGTTATTGGGGACCACGTCCCCTACCTCTACGACGACCACGACCTCTACTCTGTGAGCCTCGATCATTTAGATACAGCTTTGACTCTAATGCTTGTTCCAATATTATAGAACTAGTCTTCTTTTGCATGCGTTGCTCATGAACTTGGAGAGATCCCAAAAGCTCCTCTATTGAGATCTCCTCCAAATTCTTTGACTCCTCAATTGCCGTCACCAAATGCTCGAACTTAGATGTGAGGGATCGGAGCAGTTTCTCCATCAATCAAATGTCTTCCATCTTTTCTCCATTTCTTCTCATTTTATTCACAATTAAAAGTAATCGTGAATAATAATCAGAGATTTTTTCATCTTTCATTTGAGCAGCTTCAAGATTGCCCCTCAAAGTTTGGAGGCGAATTCGCTTCACCCGTTCGACTCCTTTGTAGATGGTAGTAAGAATTTTCCATGCTTCTTTGCTCGTCGTTGCTTCGACAACTCTCTCGAAGGTAGACTCGTCCAACTCTTGATAGAGTAGAAAATGAGTATTTCTATCCTTCTTTCTTTGCTCTCAAACAGCCTTCTTCTCTTCAGCGGTGTAGGTTCTACCTCCGATGTGAGTTCTTTGAGCCCATCAATGATCAACTTCCACAACTCTTGAGAACCAAATAGAGCTTTCATTTGAATTGACCAACTCTCATAATTATCCTTTGATAATTTGGGTATTTGAGGATTGACAAGGTTATTGGTGAAGGTCATGAGGAGAAGAGAATGGAAGAAAAGAATGAAATGGCTCTGATACCAATTGTTGGATTGGGGGACAGGCAAGAGAAGAGGTGATGGATGTTTGCTAACTCCAAACGCTTTTGAGTACTGAGTTGTTACCCTTTTAGTACCTCCAAATAAATTCACCCAAGCTAATACTTTGCGCAAAGTGAGAAGCTATGCAATGCTTTGCTTTGCTTTCTTTGTTTTTCTTCTTTTCTTATACTTTACAACACAACCATATGATCCCTTATATAGGATTGTATACAATGAAGTTTCAAGTATAATAAATACATGTTTTAATAACCTCACAAAACTCTTTTAGTAAATATGCTTTAGGTTTTGCTTAACTTTATTTGTAGAGTCAATAAGCTTCAGGTTTGATTTTGCATTAACTCCATAACTCCAACAGCATTGATAAAATGCTAATGCATTGCTAGTCAGATGTGGCACATTCAACACATGGCTCCTGACTATAGTCTTCACATCCCTTTGATTTATATAAGAAACAGAAAGGAAGTTTAAGAAGTTGAGACTGAAAGGATGGAGTAATTTTGATGAAGCAGGAGGGAAAGCGTCCTCTTTATCGGGGTGTCCTGGAAACCTGGAGGGGATGATCATGTGCAGGCAGCAGTGGCATATGTGGTCCATGTTGCTTGAAAATTGCAATATGTTTGGAGTCAAATATGTTGGCCCAAGGTTACAATCACCCGGTTTTGGAGTTTTGATGATTACAAAACATATATAGTTATTTGTACTAATCATATTTTAGTATTAAGTTTGTTTTAGGATTCTATGGATTCAAGATGTTTTCTTTCCTAAAGGAAGGTGATTTTGACTCAAGTTGACTCAATTAGGGATCAAGGATTCAAGCTATTCAACGATGCTTATGGAAAAGCTCAAATTGAAGATCTTGTAGTCACTTAGAATCATTGTAAGAAGTAGTATGTTAAAGAGTGGGATATGATAAGTTGTGCTCAAGAAAACACACACACACATATGTTCACTTTTTAAAATACAATTTTTTTTTGGTTATTTGGTTAGGTGCATGATTGATTGATATACATGTCTCAAAATATTTCAAATTTTTATATCTAGTTTAAAACATGTATTTCATCCTCTATAGCATGCTACTTAAACTTCAAACCATTTAAAAATATTTCAAAAATTATTCAAAGTTCAAAATTCCTTTTTTAAAATCTGTTTCAGGCCTTACGGTCGACCGGGCGGTTGATGGGACCTATTTCAGGCCAGATCGGTTGACCGTCCGGTCGACTGGGCCTTGTGGCTTTGGGCGTGCACGTCTGCCGGTCGACCGGGCCAGTCGACTGACAGATCTTGCAGTCGACCGACTGCAAGACCCTTAGTCTTGGGTTTTGTCGGTCGACCGGCCCGGTCGACCGACAGTTCAAAAATTCTTTTTGTTTAGCCTGCGGTCGACGGGACCGGTCGACTGAAGCCAACGGCTCTTTTGCCATGTGGCTTGCCGGTCGACCGGCCCGATCGACCGACAGCCGTCAAAAGTGCCCAACGGCTCTTTCTTGAAATCTGTTTTGTTTTTTATAATTCCTATACCTATTTCTAAATTCCTAGTGGCTAAACACTACCCTAATGACCTAGTATTCATTATGGATGATATGAATTCTCTCCCTATAAATAGAGGTCATTGGTTATTTGTTTCGGACAAGAAAAATTCCTATTGTTTTAAGTTTTTCAAAAGAGAAGAAAGTTTACTTGCATTGCTTTTCAAAGTTCTTTCATTTGCAAAAGTTTTCAGTTAGTTTACAAGTTCCTTTTACTTCTTACAACTGAAATTTTCTCACTTCACTTCTTGAGCCAAAAATCATCTCTACTCTATAAGAAGTTGTAAGAGAGAGTTTGTGGTTTTTTGATCACCAAGTGACTTGTATTTCCTTGTGTTGAGCTCTCTCTTATGTAGAGGTTGGATTGGTTGGAGTTGAGTACTCCGGTCTTGTGTAGATCAATTGTGATCCCCTTGGGTGTAAAGGTTCCGGTGTGAAAATTCCCTTTATGAATTTAGTGGAAATCCTTCATAGTGGTGAAGGCGGGGACGTAGAGCAGTGGCTCGAACCTCGAAACAAATTACTTGTGTTTGCGATTGGTTTTCTTATTGCTTTTCATTACTTTACATTTCTATCTTCTGATACCACCATGGTTCAAGGTATCGGCCGAGTCGTATCCGACTCGGCTGCTGCCGATGTGACTCGGAAGCCCTAGTCGACCAACGGGCGCCGAGTTGACCGAGTCGAGTCCGAGTCAGACCCGATCCGGGTCGACTCGGCGCCCGTGAACCCTCCTTTAAAGGGGCTGAGTGAGAGAGAGATCAGATCTGATCTCTCTCTCACGCTGCCCGCTCCCTCTCGCGTCCCCCCCGCGTCGCCCTCGTCGTCACCGTCGCGTCGCCCTCGCAGGTACCTCTCCCTCTCTCTCCCCCTCTGTCTCCGTTTCTCTCCCTCTCTGTCTCTCTCTCTGTCGGACTCTCTCCCTCTCCCTCTCAGTCTCTCTCCCCCCTCTCCCTCTCTCTGTGGCTCTCTCTCTATATCTGTCTTCGTCTCTCTCCTCCTCTGTGTCTCCCTCTCTCTCCCTCTCTGTCTTCGTCTCTCTCTCTCTCTCTCTCTCCCCCTCTCCTCTCTCTCCTCTCCCTCTGTCCCTCTCTCTCCCTCTATCTTCGTCTCTCTCCCTCTGTGTCTCTCTCTCTCTGTCGGACTCTCTCCCTCTCTCTCCCTCTCAGTCTCTCCCTCTCCCTCTCTGTGTCTCTCTCTGTCCCTCTCCGTCTCTGTCTCTCTCTGTCAGACTCTCTCTCCCTCTCCCTCTCAGTCTCTCTCTCCTCCCCTCTCCCTCTCTCTGTGTCTCTCTCTGTCCCTCTCTCCCTCTCTGTCTCTCTCTCCTCCTCTGTGTCTCCCTCTCTCTCCTCTGTCTCCGTCTCTCTCCCCCCTCTCTGTTCCTCTCTCTCTCCCCCTCAGTTTCTCTCCCCTCAGTCCCTCTCTCCCCCTCTCTTCCCCCTCTGTTTCTCTCTCCCCTCAGTCCCTCTCTCCCCTCAGTCCCTCCCTCCCTCTCTCCCTCAGTTTAATTTATTTGAGTTTAATGTAATTTAGTTTAGTTTAGTTTAGTTAAACTTAATTTAAGTTAATTTAATTTAATAAAATTTTGTAATTATAATTAAGTTAGGTAATTTAATAATTTTATTGAAGTTAGGTAATTAAGTTAGTGTAAGTTAATCTAGTATAAACTAGTTTAGTTTAATTTAATTTAGTTTCATTTAATTGAGTTTAGTTTAATTTAAATTAGTTTAGTTAATTTAATTTAGGTTAATTTAATTTAATAAAGTTTTGTAATTAAGTTAGGTTATTTAATAATTTTATTGAAGTTAGGTAATTAAGTTAGTGTTGCTTAATCTAGTATAAACTAGTTTAGTTTAATTTAATTTAGTTTCATTTAATTGAGTTTAATTTAATGTTGTTTTAATTTAGTTAATTTTAGTTTAATTTAATTTAACAGATAATTTTTTTAAATTTCAGTATGGCTCCAAAGCAACGCGATATTGGATGGGAACATGGTACCCCTATTGGTGGAAGTAGAAAACTTGTGAAGTGTAATTATTATGGGAAACAAGTCCATGGTGGTATCACTAGATTGAAACAACATATAACACATGTACCCGGTAAGGTGGAAGGATGCTTACGAGTATCAAAAGAGGTATCTCAAATAATGAGACAACTTTCTGAAGGTAGCAAAGAAAGAGCGGCCATAAAATCCTAAAAAGAGCGACCTATGAGATCTTTAAGTGAGGAAAATTTTTATGATGTGACCGAAGAAGATTCTGATAATGAAATTGAAGAAGTTGGTGATTTAGAAGGAGTTGAAAGAAGACAACTAAACAAGCTATGAAAGAAAGTCGTGAAATGGCTTGGAGATCGGCAGAAGGAGTTGATATTGGTGGCAGTAGTTCGCAAACTTCAGGATCAGGGAGTAACCGTGGATTGCGTCAGAGTATGACTATGAGAGAAGCTGAAATTTCAGCTCGTGGTATTGATCCTTACATGTTCCCAACAAAACAGAAATCAATCAAAAGCATGTTCTCAACTGAGAATATTAAAAGGTTGGAAAATCCGTGGCGAAATTCTTTCACTACAATGCAATACCATTCAATGCAGCTGATAGTGGTCCTTACTACCAAGCCATGATTAATACTATTGCGGAGGCAGGCTCAGGTGTAAAAGGCCCTACAGGGTATCAGATTGGCAATCTATATATTTAGAGGAGAAAATGAAAGAAATTGAAGTATATATTGCTTCAATAAAATAAAATGGCCGCAGTATGGTTGCACGATCATGTGTGATGGATGGAATTCTCATAATAGAAAGCCTATTGTTAATTTCATGATTTATTGTGATAGAAGCATGATCTACCATACTTCTGTTGATACTACTAATATCTCGAAGACTGCTGATTATATATTCTCGCTAATGGATAAAGTTGTTGATGAAGTTGGTGAAGAAAATATCGTGCAGGTTGTAACAGATAATGAGGCAAGTTTCAAAGCAGTTGGTCACATGTTAATGGAGAAGAGAAAACATTTATTTTGGTCTCCCTGTGCCGCACTTTGCATTGATTTGATGCTTGAAGATATTGGCTCTTTGAAATCAGTCGAGGAGACATTAGATGATGCTAAGATGATCACATCATTCATTTACAATAACCTCAAAGTAGTGAATTTAATGAAGCTATTTACCAGAGATAGAGATTTGTTGAGACCCGGTATAACACGGTTTGCCACTGAGTTTATTTCTATTGAAAGCCTTATTCGCTATGAGCAAGATTTGAAAAGAATGTGTACGACTATCGAATGGCGTGAATTTAACAAGGAGAGTAGAAGAAGTGTGCGAGATAAGGTTTCTAATTTCATTCTGACTGACCGATTTTGGAAGAAGGCAAGAGAGGTCCAAAACATTATGGATCCTCTTGTTAGAGTCTTGAAGATAGTGGACCAGGACAAGAAACCTACACTATCTATTATATATGAAGCTATGAATAGAGCAAAATTGGTTATAAAGGCATCAAATAAGAACTGAAAGAAGTACTGGGATATCATTGATAGAAGATGGAGGGACAATTGCATAGACACTTGCATGCTGCTGGTAATTTATTTGCCTAGAAATCATATTTGTTGACTAGAAATTGAAACTGTCATATCATTACAATCATGTGCTTACATTATTGCAGCATATTTTTTAAATCCAGCACTCTAATATTCAAAAAACTTTTCTACACATCCAGAAGTGAGAAATGGATGAAAGGAGGTCATTAAAAGATTGGAGCCAGATTTGAATAAACAAGCAAGAGCTATTAATGAGCTAATAATAATTTATTTATTTCATCGATTTAATGTTATGCAAATATTAACACTTGTGATGTGTATTCTTACAGATAAAATTATTTGTGGATGGAGTTGGAGCATTTGAAAGCTCACTAACTAGAAGAGCAATGCAACAATCTCTTCCAACTGATTGGTGGATTAAATATGGCGAAGAAGCTCCTAATCTGCAGAAAATTTCTATCAAAGTTTTAAGCCAAACATGTTCTTCATCGGGTTGTGAAAAAATTGGAGCACGTGGTCGCTGATTCATACAAAATTGCGCAACCGGTTGGCAATGAACAAGTTGCATAAACTAGTATTTGTGCATTATAATATGCGGTTGCGAGTAAGAAACTTGACATGCAAAAACGACACTGATGATTATTACAACCCAATTGATCTGAACAATATTTTTAATGATGATATTTTGGATGAGTGGATTCGTGAGGGAGAACAGCCGATGTTATCACCAGATGACTTAGGTTGGTTGGATGAAGGTATTCGTCGTAGTGACGAAAGTGGCAGTGATGGCGGTAATGACGGTGATGGCGGTGATGATGACGGCGGTGATGGTGGTGGTGGTGGTGGTGGTGGTGGTGGCGGCGGTGATGGTGGTGGTTGCGGTGATGGTGGTAATGATGAAGAGACTCATGGTGTTGGTGGAAGCCAACGAGGTGGTGTTTTAACATGGGATTCAGAATATTATGCCACATAAGTACAGATCATGGAGGCCGGGTAGGGATTTCGTAACAGCGTAGGCATTTGGATCGGTTGGTCGATTTCAGTTCTAGCGATGATTATTCGAGTGAACATGATAACTACTCACATGGTCATCATAGTCTTGAAGGCCATTTACAGGGGTTGTGTTTGACATCTGGCCAATATTCTGGCACTGATTATTCTAGCACTGGTGAATATTCTACTAGCAGCACTGAATATCGAGATTTTGGGTATTATCACCATGGAGTTGATATTGCACAAACCCCTACCGCCATATTACTCTGATAGTGAATCCTCTGGCCAATCATCTCATCCTACAAGATCTCACTCACAAACATATTATTATCCTTATGGAAACTATATGTCTGGTTTCTATACTTATCGCGAGGATGATGATAATGATGATTTTGTGCCTCCTCGTAATTCAATGTGGAAATGACTATATTAGCAGGTATTTATGAATTATTTTGTGCAATTTACTATATTATGCATGTATTTTGATATTTTTCTACCGACGACGTTTGTATTTATGCTTTCACGTTATGTTTTGAGTACTAGGTGATATGTTTTGAATATGTGATACATGAATTTTGATATCTACATTTTTTATGATTTGTCATAATTTTTTCATAATTTTTTTGGCGTTCTATGTAGCGTTTTGCGCGTATCGTCTGAGTCCGATCCGAGTCGCCGAGACCGACCCGTCTCGGTGCCGGCCGAGTCGGCGGCTGAGATCGAGACTTTGAACCATGGATACCACTTGCTTGTACTTCATTATTGCACTCATTTAATTTACTTGCATTTCCGGTCTATACTCATTTCAACAAAAAACCAATTACGCGCCTCAACTCATAATCTAGAGGAATCAAAGAGGAGAAGTTCTAGAGCCCTTCACGAGGAATTCAGCTTCAATTTCTTATTTTGAGTGACCGCTTGCATCATTCATACTTAGTTGTTTAAAAAGATCATTAGATTAGTATTAACACCTATTCACCCCCCTTCTAGGTGTTTTTCAAAATAAGCGTTTAAAAGTGCCAATTTCATCATACTAGAGAAAAGCACAAATTACAAATTATAAATAAAATCCATTTTTATTTGAATAGAGTGAGTGCCATTGAACTTTCAGCAAAGCATACATTAGAAAACTGAAGATGGTCTCCAAACCATAAGTAAACTGAAACGTGCCAAAACAGGTGGTTGTAGTTATTCAGAAAGTTTGATATATGCTTTTGTTAATTTAATGGAAAGGCATAGTCCAACTCATATATTATAATCTCTCAGAATTTATTATTGCATTGGTTTGATTCGGTTGGCTAATATCTTGATTTCTTGCTTTTGAAAAGAACTGCCAGATACTTTTAAAGGGTGTTAGTTTATATGGCTGATTTTGTGTGTCATTTGGTTTGAGTCGTTTGACAATCAATGTGTTTAGTAGTTAAGAGATCATATATATGTGTGGAAAAGTGTTCCTAGTAGGTCTCCTTAGATTGTAATCTAAGGAGACAGATTAAAACTCTAACATCCCAAATTTATTTTCACAATCCGATCGTACATTATCATATTCATGTTATAAGATGTGCGCATATAAAAAATCATGTGATTTGAAGTTTGTTTACTCTATTTTCTTTAGGTTCAAACATTAACGATTTTTAACAGTAGAACAAAATGGAACGATTAGATTAATGAGTAAATGACTTCAAATCACGTAATTTTTTATATGCGTGCATCTTATAGTATGAATATGATAATGTGCGGTCGGATCGTAATAAAAATCGGGATGTTGGAGTTTTAAGCCGTCACCTTAGATTATAATCTACGGAGACCTACTACGAGCACTTGACCTATACAGACACACACACATATAGGGTTACTGTAGCTCAGTCGACACCTGAGTTTCTCAATGGGCGGTAACGTGGCCGAATGTATGCCACATATCGATCGCAGAGTGTAGACGCCAAAAAATCCCGCCTAAAGAATCGTCAATCAAATTGACCAAAATATCCCTTTTTTACTTCTAAAGTAGCAAAAACTCATCCACAACAAAATTTTTCATAAAATATTGTAATTTACAGAGAATTTTCTGTTGAATATATTTACAGTTATAAAATTCCTAATTTTATTACATCAAAATTATAATAGAAAAAAATGGATCAAGATAATGAGAAATAAACAGCAGCAGTGAAAAGTAAAAACATGTGTGAAAGATAAAAAACTGTTATTTTTATTTAATTTTTTTTATTTTATTTCGCGTTATTTTCAATTCATATAGGTTTAATAAAAGAAACTGAAATGAATAAAAAAATGAAATTTAATGTGGGGGCAGCTGTATATTATTTTTCTCTTACAAATGTACATTGTAAAAAAATAATGAAATACAATGGTTAATTATTTTGCAGATATTTTATAAATCAGATATTCCCGTAACTGTCACAATATTTACAGATTGGTTGGATAATATTCCATCCATTTTAAAATTAACTACGACTATGATCGGTCAAAGTACTAAAAAATTGCTTTATTCTTAATGTATATTATAAATTGGATCCAGGTCATAGTACACATACATTCAAAACTATAATAAAAATATATATATAACTTTCAATTTTATATCACGACTGTTACCGCAGTACACATACATTCAAAACTATAATAAAAAATATATATATAACTTTCAATTTTATATCACGACTGTGACCCTAGTCGCATTCCTTATTCGCATAGAAATAACAGACGAAACATGCTATCGTTCAGCACTACGACCACAGTCGCTGTCTTTTTTCACATGCCTTATATAACAGAATTTTCATCGTTTTTCAAAGTAGATTAGCCCTACGACCGTGAGATCAGTCCGCGTATATCACATCTTATAAAATACTATATTCATTACTCTGAATTATTGAACTAATTAATATTCTATCTACCGTGATGCATCAACAGTCTCAAAAAAAGAGATGCACTAATATTAATCTCGATCAAGGAAAGATGTGTACCATACGTAATCTAAATATATAGAAAAAACATTCTATAAAAAGTTAATTTGTAGTTCACATAATAAACCCGTGGAAAAAAGGAACTCTTCGGATTCTCCCGCCATAACTGCTTCAATTAAATATTTAATTTCTTTTTACCACTTCTTCGAATACTCAACCGTCACCTATAACAATTATTATTACTATTCATATTGTTTCACATTATTGACCTTTTTATAGTGCTTGTAACTAATATATTATGTCATATCTAAAAACGATATTTGTGCTCTTCGTTTTCAATTTGATTTCAAAACTTCCAGAAAACAATGCCTTCCCTATCTTCTTCATCTGAACAATCAGATTTCAACTTCAATTATTCTCCTATCGGTCCTCTTTCTTTAGAATATTCTAGTGAATCTGATAGCAGTCTGGACTTCATTCATTTTGACTATCTCACTACATCAAATAATATTTTATCTGATCCTCCTCTTCATGAGGATCATGAACTTATTCCTCTGCTACTTTATAGAGATATGCTTGATGAAAGCATGTCCTCTGATGCTAGAGGCTCGCTTTCTTTGAGCATATCTTTTACAGATTCTTCTCGACAAGGATCGGAAGAAGAGCTTGATACAGACGATCCATTCTGAGAGTTTATCAATGAACCAAAGCACCATCAAAAAGAGAAAGAAACTGAGGAGTACTATGAGCCAGGCGACGAGGGAGAAGATGAGTCAATAAGTGATGAACAGGAAGACGAGGAGAATGAAGACGACGAATCAATTTATGATAGTGATGACGACGAAGAAGATTAGGATTTCCTGATCTTCTGATATTCAATGTTATTTTGTCTTCTTTTAAGAGCTTTTAATGCACTTTTTTTTGTAAGATCTCTTTCTGATCATATTATGTTATAAATAAAATTTACTTCTATCTGTAAAATAATCTTTCATCTTTTTAAAATACATATAAAGTATGTCGTATAGTTATTATTTCTGCATCTTATCTGCGATAATGGTCGCAGTACTCAGATAATAATTACATATGAAACTGCGACCACGATTGCTGTCCAATCATAAATAGTTTAATCTATTTACATTCAATAAAGTTAATAACAGCGACCATGGTCGCAGTCCAAAATTAAACTATATAACAGATGATACTGCGAACATAATCACAATCCTCTCAAATCAGTATATTTTTCTATATATCACAAATTTTAAATCTGTGACTGCTGTCCTTCAACACTGCGATCATAGTGGCAGTCCTTATTCGCATGCAATATGTAAAAAAAATTTCATAGTTTATAGGCGGCTGAGACAATAGTCACAGTGAAGAACAAATATATAAAATCATACGTAAACTGCGACTATAGTTGCAGTCCTTAATCACCGTTCTTACATTTAACCTAGCAAAACAATCATTCACGACATGCTATCGTTAAGCACTGCGATCATAGTTGTAGTCCTTATTCGCATGTAATATGTAAAAAAAAAAAATAATTTATAATTGTAGAATGCGACAAAGGGTGCTTTTAAAGCTACTGAGAAATTATTTTATTAACCACTGCAAGCTTAGGCGCATTCCTAAAATATATAATATCTGCGTTAATTTTTTTTAAACTATTGAGAAATTATTTTATTGACCACTACGAGCTTAGGCGCATTCCTAAAATATATAAAATCTAAAAAAAAGATTTAATAAAGAAGCATTCAAATTTGTTTCGTGATTTGATGAAGTTGCACTTGAAGAGACACGATTCATATTCAGTTGGTCGCAGTTATAAAAGATAATTGTGACAATATTGACTAACGTCAGAAATATAAAAAAATAATAAACTATACAGATCCACTATCTTTTACAGCAGGGGCATTTACTAATTTCAACTATTTCAATAGGCGGGCCGTCCTTCCTAATGTGGCTAATAATGTGCCACGTCACCGCAGGTTGAGAGGGACTCTCAGCTGTCGGCTGATATACATATTTCTGATATATATATATATATATATATATATATATATATATATATATATATATATATATATATATATATATATATATATATATATATATATATATATAAGGTTGCAATACACCTAGGTGTAACTAACTTAAATTACACACACCACTTTTCACCACACAAATATTTTGCTTGCTGAGATACAAATAAAAATTAATGTGAGTGGTCCCTACAAGTGTGTGTGTGTGTGTGTGTGTGTATTCGCAATCATACATTAGATAACTAATGAAATCTCTAAACTATTGTATATTGAAGTTATTTGAAACTGATGATTAGACATCGCCCATAAAGATCAATACGTATGTTGTCATCTCTCATAGTGTATTATTGCATTGGTATGCTACAGCTAGCTAATGGGTTTTTTTGAGTAAAACTAGATAATGGTTTTTGTTCTATACATTTGAAAAGGATGTGTAGATATTTTTAGAGGGGTTAGTTTATATGTCTGTTTCTGAATCATTTGGTTTTTATTACTTGCTGAGACACATTTCGTAATATTTTTGGTCCCAATGAGCAGCATGCAGCCCCGATATATTGTTTATACAGAGACCATCATTATTGGACCTGATATTTTGTTTCCCTCATGAAAGGACGTAATCTCTCTAGTTTGCATCTGCCTCTTGTATACATTGAACAGTTTTCCCCCGGCTCTAAACTTTGGTCTAGATTTTGCCTCGTTGGAACTTGGAACCATTAATTCTTGTGACAGGTTCCGAATCATGCCACTGTGAGTCCATGTAAAGTCGTTCTCATTGTCCATTTCATCTTCCACTTGAGCTCACTGATATCTATTCTCTGAAAAATACAGGATCCTTGTCAACTGGTCAACTTACTCTCAACTGTTTGGTTTTCTGCCGTGAACTGAATGCAGTTCCAACTACGGACCTTTTCTTTCTCCCATGCAATGAATCAGAAAATTGTTTCTGTTTTCTACAACTAGGGCTACACTGCAAGTTCAATGCTTGTGCTATAATTATAAAAATAAAAGCTATATACAGCTGGAGGTCTGCTGTGGTTTCAATTACTTCAAACCAAACATAATTGTAAAATGTGTCTTCATGTTATTCGATCGCTTTAGTAGCCTTTTACGATCATCCAAAGATTTTCAGTGTTTGTTTTCCTTTCTTCTAAGCTTAACTTTTCTCTCTGTTCATCATGGTTCTTTTTCTTGCAATTATGTTTATAATTTTTCAAATTTTATCATTGCATTGGTGTGATTCAGTTGGCTAATGTCTTGATTTCATGTCTTTTTAAAAGAATTGTGATTTATTCAATTAAGTTGATTTAAGAAAATCTAAATTTTGCATTGCAATTTTGCTTTGTGATTTAAATCTCTGTATAGTGAAGTGCTGAGTGGGAGATTGATCTCCTATGTGCTGAAGTCAAAAACCTCTTTATCTCAAACCCTAATTTCTTCCCTTTTTCGTCTTTTCCCCTTATGTATTACATCAAAATGCCAGATATGTTTGGGATGTTAGTTTATGTCTGATTATGTGTGTCATTTGGTTTGAGTCATTCGACAACTAATGTGTCAGCATTATCCATCTCACGTTTAACTTAACCATGTCGCCATCTCATCGTATCATCACACACACACACACACACACACACACACCCTAGATAACTAATGAAATCCAAACTATTGTGGATTGAAGTAATTTGAGACAGATGATTACACATTTGGATTGAAGTAATTTGAAACAGATGTTTACACATTTTCAGAAAGGTTGATATGTATGTTGTCATGTCTAGAATATATTATTGCATTTGTATGCTCTACATCTAGCTAATGTTTTTGTTTCATGCTTTTGGAAAAAGATGTGTAGATATTTTTAGAGAGGTTAGTTTATATGTCTGATTCTGTATCATTTGGTTTTTAATTACCTGCTGAGACACATTTCGTACTATTTTGGTGCCATGAGCAACATGCAGCCCTTGACCACCATTATTGGACCTGATATTTTGTTTACCTCATCAAAGAATGTGCAATCTTTCTAGTTTGCATCGGCCTCTTGCATGCATTGAACTGTCTTTCTCCAAGTTTAAACTTGGTCGAGATTTTGCCTTATTCGAACCATTTTCTTTGTGACAGGTTCAGAATCATGTCACTGTAAGTTTATATACAGTCACTCGGTGTCCATTCATCTTCCACTTGAGCTCACTGATATTGATCCTCTAAAAGACACAGGACCCTTGTCTACTGCTGTGTTTTTGATAATTGCTTGGTTTACTGCAATTAGAACTACAAGTCGCTCTAGTTAATCCATTTTTTGAGTTATGGCCAAATTGACTGTAGTTTCAACTAAAGCAACCACGAAATAATTAAAAAACAAAAATTATAGATGTTAAATCAACTTTGCTGATATTTCTACAATTCTGTTTCTCTCGTGCGATGAATCTCTACTTTCCACTGCACTGCTTGTTCTCGAACAAATGAGTATATATGTGATTCAACTAAAAAATTAAGAGATATACACAGTTGGAGCTGTATTGTAACTTCAATTACATCAAGCCAAACATAATTGCAAATTTTGGCGTCTTTGTGCTATTTGATCCCTTAGTAGCCTTTCACAATGATTCAAAAGATAGTCAATCTCTTTTTGAGGGGGGAAAAAGATATTCAGTCTCTGTTTTCCTTTTCTTCTTCTAAAAACTTAACTTTCTCTCTGTTCATGCTTCTTTTTCTGGCAAGTGGGGAGCCTCAAAGATGCATGGTGGGCACAATTGGACAACTAGCAGAATTGAAAGGAGACCCTTCTCAGTTCCCACCACAATAAGAAGAAAAGGTCTGGAAATCGTCTGCAGCGGATAAGGGCGTCGTATTAAAGCGTTGATGGAGATATCAGGTTAACAGAAACCATTCAGTTCCAGTCGACAACAACAATCTCATGAAACTGGAACATCGAACCAATAGGTATCATGTTAACCAATTGTCTGCATACAGTCCAAGAACTTGCAGTTTGAAGTTTAGTCGGCAATAGCGACTCCATGAAACTTGGACTGTGAACCAATCCAATTGGTATCATATTAAGCAACTGTCCATATACAGTCCATGAGCCTGCAGTTTTCGAGTGTGGGGCTAGATTCCTGCAATTTCGGATGATCTGTTTTTTTCGTAAACATTATCTAGTTTTTGGGTAGATGGAACAAAATTTTGCATTAGGTATATCAGGATTAGACGTGCATAAATTATAATTTACTGCACAGGAAAAAAGGCACAAAAAATGGATAAATTAGCATTGTAATGTAGCGTGAGACCGCCACGGTTCTTTTATCTCTTCTAAGTTGTTTGTTTGATGAAGAAATAATTGTATCATTGCTATCTGGTTTGATAAAGAATCTATGTGGTTTTGATTTTTTTTTCCTCATATTTTTTTTCGTTAATTGAGTCTGGGCTCTAGACCGGGCTGATTAGTTCGGGCTTGATTTGAGGGAGCCGGCTTGAAAGTTGCATGGGCCGGCCAACAACAGTGGTAAAAGTTTTAGATGCGGTCTTATCCACAAGGGCCACAAAAAAAATATTAGTTTTTCAGTATTTCCAATGAACCCATTAATTATGTCTTGTTCCCAGTTACGCCCACTGAAGGTTCTTTGAGGATTGTGCCATTTTTTTTTCAAACTGAAAAATCTACTCATTGGAGAAAAATCTGAGGTTAGAGAACATAGGAATCATTACGCTCAAAACAGTCATAAATTAGTGTAGCATGTTTGGTTGTCGTAAGTGACCGTAAGTCATAAATTACTGTAGCTATATTTCTTGGTTATGCTATTAGGGTGAAGGGATACAGATTGTGGTGGCCTGATCTTAAGTCACCTAAATTTGTTATTAATAAGGATGTTACTTTTGATGAAAATTTTATGCTTCAACCGTGAAAGGAGTCTATTGTTGATGCTACAGGTTCAGGAAAGAAAGAAAGCAAGCAGGTGGAGCTTGAGAGCAATGTTACAGAAAGGAGTGTAGCAGAGTATACACGTTGAACTAGTAGATGGTGCTCAAGGTTTAACTGGTGATACACCTCAAGAGCAATAGTACGATATTACCATAGGGAGAGCTACAAGGTAGATTCGTCCACCTAAGCGACATACCTATGCAGATATGGTCGCTTATGCTCTAAGTGTGACAGAATATATCGAGATTTCAGAGCTTTCTACCTACAAGAAGGCTACTAGTTCTGATGAAGCCACAAAATAGACTGTTACAATGACTGAAAAGAAATTTTTTTTTTCATGAGAACCAGACATGAGAGTTAATGAAGCTGTTCAATGGATAGAATTGTTGGCTGCAAATGAGTCCTCAAGAAAAAAAAGAATTTCAGGTGCTGAATTTGTAAGATACAAAACATGCTTTGTAGCTAAAAACTATAGTGAGTGGGTGTTGACTTCAATGAAGTATTCTCTTCAGTTATGAAGCACACCTCCATTCGCATGTTGCTAGTCATGGTTGCTTGGTTCAATCTGGAGCTCGAGCAACTTGATATGAAAACAGTTTTTCTTCATGGCGAGCTTGAGAAGCATATTTTTATGTATCAGCTAAAGGGATTCATTATTGAAGACAAAAAGATCAAGTGTGCAGGTTAAAAAAAAAATCTTTTTATGGTTTGAAGTAGCCACCTAGACAATGGTATTTAAGATTTGATACTTTCATGATTGAGCATGGTTACTCTAAGAGTAAATATGATAGTTGTGTTTATCATCAGAAGCTCAATGACCATTCCTTTGTGTATTTGCTTTTGTATATTGATGGCATGTTGATTGTAGCTAACGACATTTAAAATTGATAAGTTGAAAGCTCAACACAAATAAGAGTTTGAAATGAAAATTTTGGGAGCAACTAAGAATTGGGATGAAAATTCACACGAATAGACTAGAATAAAAATTGTTCCTATCTCAGAAGAAATACATTGAGAAGCTATTAGAGAGATTTGACTTGCTTGATGCCAAACATGTGAAGACGCCACTTGCTACTCATTTTCGGCTTTCAGCAGATTTGTTTCCTCAAATCGATGAAGAGGAGAAGTATATGTCTCGTGTTCTTTATGTCAGTGTAGTTGGAAGCATTATATATGCTATGGTGTGCACTTGATCAGACATTACACATGCAAATAATATCGTGAGTCGATATATGAACATGCCTGAAAAAAAAACCATGCCAGGCATTGAAATTGATTCTGTGTTACTTAAAAAAATCTACTAATATTGGTATGTGTTTTGACAGGAAAATTAATTCTAATTGAAAAATTATTGGATACTCAGATTCAGATTTTGTGGGCGATCTATATAGAAAGAGATCTCTGACAGGCTATATTTTCACTCTTTTAAGTTGTGAAATTAGTTGGAAGGCGCCTTTACAATTGACAGTTACTTTGTCTATTACAAAGGCAAAGTATATGGCAGTTACAGGGGCAATGAAAGAACTATTTGATTAAGAAGTTTGGTTGAAAATATCGACTTACACCGTGTAACTATAGTATTTTGTGACAACCAGAGTGCTATAAATCTAATGAAACAGCAAACGTATCATGAGAGAACCAAATACATTGATGTTAGGTATCATTTTATTCGAAAAATTTAAGTCATCAAAATAGAAAAAATGATACTGCAGATATTTAACAGATATGATGACAAAGCTCGTATCTTCACGCAAGTTCAAGCACTCTCTCGAATTGCTTAGTGTTCAAAATTGAAAATACACCTAGAGGGGGGGTGAATAGGTGTATTAGCTAATCTAATGCAAATGATACAGAATTAAAAACTAAATGCAACACACTATGTGTAACCAAAGAGTGTAGCGAAATTCTCAGTGAAGAGCTCTGGACTAACTCCTCTTGATTCCTCTAAATAAGAGTCGAGGTGCTATATGAAGCTCTCTTGGTTCAATACAAGTATGGGCACATAAACAATACCAAGCATATAAGATATGAACAGTATGATGCAATGCAAGATATAAGAGAGAGAGAGAAAGAGAGAAAGAGAGAGAGAGAGAGAGAGAGTTTAGAGATAGTGGCTCAATCGTAAACAACAAGATATGTTTCGAGGTTCGAGCCACCACTCTACGTCCCCGCTGATCGGAAGAAAACCGTGCACGAAAAATTTATGTTTTGAAATTAGAAGTTAAAAGTGCATGCTTTGGCTTCCTCGATACTTCCCTTATAACATAGAGGTTAAAATGAGTCGAATCCACAAGGACGGGAGGCGATAGAAGCTTACACGGTATGTTCACGTGTGTGTTAACGGTGTTGGCCCAGAGGCCTTCCACTCTAGCTTTGAGATGATTAACTCATGTAGTTATAGTTTACTAATAATCTCGTGATATTTAGTTTCAAATATGTAACCAAGATATTAGTAGGTGATTAGCTTCAACAAAGTGTTTTGGAGCTTTCACATGGTGATTCAAGAGCTCGAGCGTCAAAGTTCATATCTAGCACTCGTTTGGAGTCAAGCTCGTTGGATCGCGTTTGGATCGAGTCAACTTGGAGACGGCCTTCTACAAGAAGGCTTTGGTTTGTTTGGTTAAGATTTAGTTTAGATCTATTGTAAAGATTAGATAGTGTGATATGCTCAAGTTCACAATAGACACTTGTTTTAAGTTTCATGTTTTGGTTTTGGTTTTCGGTTTAACCGATCTTGGTTTTCATGTATAGATAGAATCAAAATAAGTTAACATGGTTTAATGTATATTAGATTTGATCTATATACATTTATGCTTCACATACTTAGAAAAACTTATTTTGATACACTATTCATATATTTGGAGTTTTGT
Source organism: Agave tequilana (assembly GCA_038442645.1). NCBI lineage: Eukaryota > Viridiplantae > Streptophyta > Magnoliopsida > Asparagales > Asparagaceae > Agave > Agave tequilana. The sequence goes on from JAVJIF010012694.1 coordinate 20,310, forward strand.
ATTTAGACAAAACCTATTTTTGGATTTATGTCAAAAACATAGATATAATACCTTTCATGTATATTGGATTCTATCCATATACTATATGCTTCAAAGTTATTTAAATATCATGTTTTTGTATTTACATGTGTTTTGAAAAAATCAGATTTCTATTTCAAAAATACAAGTTTTGGAAAATACAGTTTTTGGTTTAAGGCAAAATTTTCAAGTCACAAAAATGGTTCAAAATGTTTGTAACATGATTTGATTTTTACTCAAACATGTTTGTATTTCAAAGATATAACATGAACTGATTTTTGTGAAATTTATGTGATTTTATGGGATTTAATTAAGGATAAAAACCTAAGTTTTTAAGACCCTAATTAGTCAGACAGGCACGCTGCCGGTCGATCGTAGCAGTGAGCGGTCAACCGGGCCGGTCGACCGACGTGCACAGAACGTGCATGCTGCCTTGCTAGGGAGGCTGGTCGACCGGGTTGGTCGACTGCCAGAGAGCTCTGCTCTCTGAAAAGCTTCCGGTCGACCGGGTCGGTCGACTGGGCGAGAGCTCTGCTCTCTGTTTCCAGCTCGGTCGACCAGGCGGTCGACCGGCCAGAGAGCAGTTGCTTTTTGGATCTGACACGGTCAACCGGGCGGTCGACCGGAGGGCTCAACGGTCACATTTTTGACCGTTGGCCGGTCGACCGGTCGGTCGACCGGAAGGGCAAAAATGCCCTTTTCAGCTGCAACGGGCAAATTCCAAATGGGTTATAAATACCCCATTTGAAGTTGGTTTTGAACAAGATTTTCAAGAGCCAAAATTTCTCATATTCTCAAGTATTTAATACAAGTTTTCAAAAGAGTTTTTAAGCCTAAAGATTTCATCTTTATTTTGTTTTAAAGGGTTGAAAAATTCAAAGAAAAAGAAAGTATCTGGGATTGTTTTTTATCTTCATTTTTATATCAATTTTAGAAGTTTTCCCAAGAGTTTTTCTTTGTGATTTTGATTTCCAAACTCTTTATTTCTCACACTTGAGCTTATCTTCTATCCTATCTATTATGATCTTTGTTTTGTGGGAAAAGAAGTTGTTTGTGGTTTTTGTGATCACCAAGTTGTAAACCTTCCATCTTTGTGATATCCCTCTAGTGAGAGGTGATTGAGTTGTATCCCTCAAGTGTGAGGTGATAGTGGAAGAGGTATTTGGCTCCCTCTAGTGAGAGGTGGAGATTGTGTTGGAATCCCTCAAGTGTGAGGTGATTGTTGTTTGAGTGGCTAAGTGCCTATCCCTCAAAGTGTAGAGGTGATTTGTTTTGTGTCTTGCCTCTAGTGAGAGGTTGTATTGGTTGAGAGAGGAGTTGTGCACTCCCAATTGTATTTGCCCGAAATCCTCAGTGGAGGTTCCCTATGTGAGAAGTCCTGTGTGGACGAGTCAGTGAAAATCTTTCTGTGTGAAGGCGGGGACGTAGAGCTGTGTGCTCGAACCTCGAAACATATCTTGGTGTTTGCGATTGATCCACTTTCTCTAACTCTCTCTCTTATATTTTGCCTTGCATTGATTCATATTGTCATATCACACTTATATGCTTGGTTGTGTTTGTTTGTGTGCCTCACTTGTGTTTAACTACGAGAGTTTCATATAACACCTCAACTCTTATTTAGAGGAATTCAGAGGAGTTAGTCCAGAGCCCTTCACCGGGAATTCAGTTACACTCGTTGGTTACACTAAGTGTATTGCAATTAAGTTTTTAATTTCGCATTATTGTTCATTAGATTAGCTGTACACCTATTCACCCCCTTCTAGGTGTACCTTTTAATTGGTATCAGAGCCTACACTCCTGATATTAGGTTGAGCCACCTAGGAGTGTGATCTTGATTGCTAATCTGTCATTTGCACACTTATTTGTTTATACATACACTCATAGATTGCTTGACCCCTCCTATGTTTGATACTTCCAACATTGTTGTTTGGAAGGCTAGGATGTCTATGTACCTAAAAACCCTAGGCTTGCATGTTTTCCTTACCACTACTAAGAAATCCTATCTTGATAATAGCAAGCATATAGAGGCCAATGCACAAGCCCTTGAGGCACTTAGAAGCACGCTTAATAAAGAATATCTTATGATGGTTTCTAATTGTGATTCCGCCTTTGCAGTGTGAAACACTTTGACCTCCTCCGAGCTTCAAACGCCAAACATAATGGAGAAGGTATCTAGTGAGGATGAATCCGAACAACGTGCTACATGGTCCAAGGGAATGACTCCCTTGAGGTACATTCGGATACTCAACTAGATAGTGCTAGCTCTTCTTTTGATGATCTTGACAGTATGGATGCCGATGCATTAAATGAAGAGCTATCTATTATTTGTGATAACCTCCTTGAAAAATATAAAGTCTTGAAAAAGAAAACATGTAAGTTAATAAAAGAAAATAAGGATTTGTTTTCAAAACTTGAGTTGGCTTTACAAGAGAAGGTTGAGATTTCAAATGAGTGTGATTCTTTGAGAACCCAACTTGAACTTGTTTTAAATGAAAACAAGATTTTGAAAAATAAAAATGATTGAAATGAGGTTTTGAAGAAAAATGAGATCTTATTTTCAAAACTTGATTTTGTTCTAAAAGAGAATGGTTCCTTGAAAATAAAAATTGCTTCTATTTCAAAGGAATTGGAAATTGTTTCAAATAAAATGTTTCTTTGAAAAAGGATTTAGATACACGTGTTTGCCATGCTAGTATAGCTTCTCCTTCTAGCATACCTATTGCATGCATCTCTTCTTCCATAATTGAAAATGATATTTGTATGCTTAAGAAAAGCGTGGACTGTTTGGGCTCCACTTTGAGCCATTGTGCCATAAACCACTCACGGCTGGAATCTATGTTTCGAAAGAAACAAGTTCCTTTTATGCATGAACACAAACCACAGCATACACATGCTTCCCACATTCACACCCATAACACTTTGTATGCTCATGTGTACACTTGTATACATTATGGACGTAAGGGCCACCTTGCTAAATTTTGTTTTGATAAGATACATGATGTAAATTTAGCAAATAAATTTTGGGTTAGGAAAGGAGCTAACCCCCATGGACCCAAAAGAGTATGGGTACCAAAGACCACTCCTATTTTATTTGATGTAGGTGTGGGCTCTCACATGACGTGAGAGTGATGGTGCCTTGAGGTGGATGTGTTCCGAGCTTAATGGTGACAAATTTGGATGCATCACTTTCAAGGGGAGTTTGGTGGGAGGACCACTTTGGTTTGGAGATATGGAAATGTGCCCTATCGGTTTTGGTAACGATCTCTAACTCCTCATTTATGTTTACATGCTTTTCATATTGTTGATTTTTAGCATGTTATGTTTTAATATTCATTGTGCTATATGCCATGTTTATTAGTCCTATGACATACATGATTAGCATTTGAGATCACCCATGTTTAATATGGACTTATACCTTTGTGTTCTCACATTTGTTTTAGCTATTGTATATATCATAGATCTAATGCTTGTGCATTTACATAATGATCATATGAGTTTTGTTTTGATTTCTATGCTTCATGTTTTTGTCTACATGTTTATATGTTAGTTTTCATTAAAACTTGAATATATACTTGTACAACTAGTGAGCCATAAATAGATTATTATATGTTTGTGCTTGAATGCTTATTTGTACTCATTAGATATCTAGTATAGCCTAGTTTTGATGATTCATACATTTTGACTTGTATTCCATATTTTTGACATGTTTTTCATGTTTATGTTTAAACTTCATGTATATGTCCATTTTGTCTAAACTAATAGTTATACATATACATCTTTGAGCCACTTGCCTTCATGCATATACTTTTGTGGACTCGTCTATGTTTGATATGTATGTATACGCTAGTTTGTACAAAACATCCATATGCCTTGAAGATTAAATTATTTTGATGAAAATTAGATTTTCTTGTTTTTCATGTTTTAAGGAATTTCATATTGAGCTTGATTGCCTATTTTCATGATGATGTGTTTCACATAACTCTTATGCACTCACTTTATTTAATATTTTCTCATGATTTTGTTTTCATGAGTACAATATGTGCTATATAGATTTTGAGTATTTGGTGATCATGTGATTTACATGTTTTTCATGAAATATATTTTTGTTTTATTCCTTACTTGAAGGATTTCGTACTAATTTACAATTTTATCATTAAACTAGTTACGGTATTCTTCATATAGTAGAGTTTTCAAACGTGTTATATTATTTTCAAACTTATTTTTGAAAACCCCACAATTCTAAGGGCGGCTGGTTGGGCGATCATGTCTTGTATGCTCATTATTGAAAATCTATTTAAAACATGTGCATGAACGGGTGATTGAAAGTATGAGTTATACACTTGATCTTATTTTATTTTCAATTGATATCATTGTATCTTTTCAATTGCTATCACTATTGACATTCTTTTTGTATACTCATATAATTTTAAGTTTAAGCATACATATATAAAAACTTAAACTTCAAATAGTATCAATTTCGATTGGTATTCATTTTTTCATACAATATATGTATTTTATTTGTGCTTACTATATCTCTATATCTTTGAGCACAAATTTTGGTTATGCTAAGCTTGATTTCTTAAATGATTATTATATTTCAATTGATTATTTTTCAATTGGTATCTTATACAAGCTTATGCATCATTTTATTTAGTATTTCATAAAGGGGGAGAGAATTTATATTTCACCTTTCAATTGATTTTGTTTACCTTTGGTATTTTACTCCCACATTTTATGTTGAAAAATGATTAAATAATGAGATTGATTTTTTTTTTGGTATCATACGGTCCTAATGAAAATTATTTTCAATTGGTATATGTTTCATTTTCAATATTAGTATCAAACACATTAAATTGATATTATTCTCAAATGAGTTTAGTGTTTAACCAAAAAGATTGGTTTATGTTTTTCAAATTAGTATCAAAAGTGTAAAATATTTTCAATTGGTACTAATTTTTATAATTGGTATCAAGATTACCTATATATTTACATCTTTCTATTGATATCAAAAAAAAATTTTTGGTTGGTTTCTTCAAAATGTTTTATTTACTTTCAATTGGTATTCTTTAAAAATTTTTGATTTGTTTATTTTCAATTGGTATCATGATGCACAAAATTGATATATTTTTTCAATTGGTATAATAATGTTTTGATTTGATTTCACCCCTTGTTGATTTTTTTGTTTCAGACAAAAAGGGGAGAACATTGTTTTATTGTTTACTTTAACCCCTTTGTTGATGATTGACAAAAAGGGGGAGAAGTATTTGAGTATATATGCATGTTTATTTATAAGTTTATATCAAAGTTTGTTTCATATTGGTATCAAGAAAGTTTGTTTTATGTGTTGTTGATATTGGTATCAAAAGCATAGATATTAGTATCAAGAACATATTTTGTTATTTTGTTTTATTGGTATCAAGAACTTTTATTAAAATTTTTATTGTTGGTATCAAGAGCTTTTATTGTTTTTATTGATTATCTTTCAATTGAAATTTTTATTGGTATCAAGAGCAATTATTTAAAGAACATGTTTATTTTAAGTTTATATTTTCAATTGGTATTTAAGAACATGTTTATTTCAAAAAGAGGGAAAAGTAATTTATTTTAAAAATTTGGTATCAAGGGCATGTTTCTTTCATTGTTTTGTGCATGTTTATGCATATTTATGTTTAATATTCATTGCATATCTTATTGTTTATTGCTACGCATGAGTTAAGGGGGAGCTTCTCTGAAGCTTAACTTTAATCCATGCATATATAACTCCATGAGTTTTGTCATCATCAAAAGGGGGAGATTGTTGGCCCAGAGGCCTTCCACTCTAATTTTGATGATGATTAACTCATATAGTTATAGTTTACTAATAATCTTGTGATATTTAGTTTCAGATATTTAACCAAGATATTAGTAGGTGATTAGCTTCAACAAAGGTGTTTTGGAGCTTTCACATAGTGATTCAAGAGCTCGAGCATCAAAGTTCATATCTAACATTCGTTTGGAGTCAAGCTCGTTGGATCGCGTTAGGATTGAGTCAACTTGGAGAAGGCTTTCTACAAGAAGGCTTCGGTTTGTTTAGTTAAGATTTATTTAGATCCATTGTAAAGATTAGATAGTGTGATATGCTCAAGTTCACAACACACACTTGTTTTAAGTTTCATGTTTTGGTTTTAGTTTTCGGTTTAACCGATCTTGGTTTTCATGTATAGATAGAATCAAAACAAGTTAACATAGTTTAATGTATATTAGATTTGATCTTTATACATCTATACTTCACATACTTAGAAAAACTTATTTTGATACACTATTCATGTATTTGGAGTTTTGTATTTAGACAAAACCTATTTTTAGATTTAATGTCAAAAACATAGTTATAATACCTTTCATGTATATTGGATTCTATCCATATACTATATATTTCAAAGTTGTTTAAATATCATGTTTTTGTATTTACATGTGTTTTGGAAAAATCAGATTTCTATTTCAAAAATACAAGTTTTGGAAAATACAGTTTTTGGTTTAAGGTAAATTTTTCAAGTCACAAAAATGGTTCAAAATGTTTGTAATATGATTTGATTTTTACTCAAATATGTTTGTATTTCAAAGATATAGCATGAACTGATTTTTGTGGAATTTATGTGATTTTATGGGATTTAATTAAGGATAAAAACTCAAGTTTTTAAGACCCTAATTAGTCAGACAGGCAGGCTGCTGGTAGACCGGGCCGGTCGACCGTAGCAATGAGCGGTCGACCGGGCCGGTCGACCGACGTGCACAGAACGTGCACGCTGCCTTGCTCGGGAGGCCGGTCGACCGGGTCGGTCGACTGCCAGAGAGCTATGCTCTCTAGAAAGCCTCCGATCGACCGGGTCGGTCGACCGGGCAGAGAGCTCTGCTCTCTGTTTCCAGCTCGGTCGACCGAGTGGCCGACCGGCCAGAGAGCAGTTGCTCTCTGAATCTGGCACGGTCGACCGGGCGGTCGACCGGAGGGTTCAACAGTCACATTTTTGATCGTTGGCCGGTCGACCGGCCGGTCGACCGGAAGAGAAAATGCCCTTTTCAGGTACCAACGGGCAGATTCCAAATGGGCTATAAATACCCCATTTGAAGTTGGTTTTGAATAAGATTTTCAAGAGCCAAAATTTTTCATATTCTGAAGTGTTTAATACAAGTTTTCAAAAGAGTTTTTAAGCCTAAAGATTTCATCTTTATTTTGTTTTAAAGGGTTGAAAAATTCAAAGAAAAAGAAAGTCTCTGGGATTATTTTTTATCTTCATTTTTATATCAATTTTAGAAGTTTTCCCAAGAGTTTTTCTTTGTGATTTTGATTTTTAAACTCTTTATTTCTCACACTTGAGCTTATCTTCTATCCTATCTATTAGGATCTTTGTTTTGTGGGAAAAGAAGTTGTTTGTGGTTTTTGTGATCACCAAGTTGTAAACATTCCATCTTTGTGATATCCCTCTAGTGAGAGGTGATTGAGTTGTATCCCCTCAACTGTGAGGTGATAGTGGAAGAGGTATTTGGCTCCCTCTAGTGAGAGGTGGAGATTGTGTTGGAATCCCTCAAGTGTGAGGTGATTGTTATTTGAGTGACTAAGTGCCTATCCTTCTAAGTGTAGAGGTGATTTGTTTTGTGCCTTGCCTCTAGTGAGTGGTTGTATTGGTTGAGAGAGGAGTTGTGTACTCTCAATTGTATTTGCCCCAAATCCTCAATGGAAGTTCCCTGTGTGGCAAGTCCTGTGTGGACGAGTTAGTGGAAATCCTTCTTTGTGAAGGCGAGGACGTAGAGCTGTGTGCTCGAACCTCGAAACATATCTTGGTGTTTGCGATTGATCCACTTTCTCTAACTCTCTCTTATATTGTGCCTTGCATTGATTCATATTGTCATATCACACTTATATGCTTGGTTGTGTTTGTTTGTGTGCCTCACTTGTGTTTAACCACGAGAGCTTCATATAGCACCTCAACTCTTATTTAGAGGAATTCAGAGGAGTAGGTCCAGAGCCCTTCACCGAAAATTCGGCTACACTCGTTGGTTACACTAAGTGTGTTGCAATTAAGTTTTTAATTCCGTATTATTGTTCATTAGATTAGTCGTACACCTATTCACCCCCCTCTGTACCTTTAATGTTCTTCTATGTTTGAAAGAATGAAAAGAAAAGAAAACAAGGAATGAAAAGAGAAGTACAGTGAAAACAAAGAAGTGGGAAATATAGAAGAATTGTTTTTGTGATTTTGTTTGTATGTTTAAAACAAAGTGGAAAAGAAAGAAAACCCATGGCTATTAATTACTAATGACTCCACTAACATGCTAACCTCTTAGTGATAGTTACCTCACATGTATCATTGGCCATCACTAGTCCTTGGTTTAAGAGCTTTACAAAATATGGCTCATATGTTAACTTTCATATCTAAATTCAACCAACAAGTGCAAGCCACACTTAAATCATCAAAACCTAATAAGAGCAAGCATGAAATAAAGTAATGTTAGCTTGTTAGATATTTAGATGTTAGAGTGTTAGATCCATCATGAGCCATCAATGGCTCTTGCAAGAGCAAGACCAAGTAGAGGCTATTAGATTCATGTGGATTATCAAGTAAGAAGTTAGCACGTTAGATGTTAGTAGTTAGTTGCCATGAGAGAAAATTAGCTACTAAACATGTAAAAGGAGTTAGAGAAGAAAATACAGATAAGTTAAGAGAGCACCTTTCATAGATTATCAACTTCTATTACAAGCACTCTTGCTTCCTCACCATGTACCACTCTCTCTTATTATAAGATCTAAAAGAAATGAAAAATACAAAGGTGGAAGAAGAAGAACACTAACCTAAACTATTCTAAATTACAAAATGGAGATGAAAACTACCCTAAACTCTACATATCCTGCTGAAGGACAACCCCAGGGGTATTTATAGGCATCAGGAGAAAGGGAGGCCAGGGGGCAAACCCTGGCCCAAAGTACGGGCGCGGCCGCGCTCGTACGGCCGCAGAAACGTGGCAACAGCCTCGTTTACGCGGCTCAAGAGCCGCGCGAGCGGCGCTTCGAGCCGCGCGCTGTCCCGTCTGTCCCCTGTCAGCGTCAGCGCCCGGTTTCTGATTTTCAGCCCCTGGTTTTGACAAAACAGCTCTCCAAAGTCAATGGCTATATTATAGGCCTTTAATCACCCATTAAAAGGCGATTTAGGGTTTTCTTCTTCTTGCACACCATGGACCTAGAAACATGCAAGAGAGGTATTATTAGCAGAATTTAATATTAAATAAATGTGAAGATGTCGTATAAAATATGCAGTTTTAGAGACTAATCACACCCCCACACTTATCTTTTGCTCGTCCCGAGCATAACAAAAACTAAAGGAATTATTACACCACTTTCGCAGGTGACGCGATTGCACTGAGCATGTGCAACAAGCCGTTAAACCTCTAGGTTTTCCCTAGAGGAGGAGTTTTTTCTCCTGAGGGTTTTCAGCAGATTACACCCTCAAAATCCATAAAGAAGAAAATTAAATGTTTGTATTTTGAAAACACATTTTGAAATAGAGAAAAGTGTTGAAGTACTTTTGCGAAAATATAGGTGATCCAAGGTCAGAGGTTAACTAAAAATTATTCTTCCTTAAACTAAGTCGAAATGTAAAATCTTGTTATAAATTAAATGTAAGAATTTAAAATTGAATTGATTCTTTGATCTTTCATAAAACTCTTAAAAAAATATGCACTTTGTGAACTGTGAAAATTTTTGGGATATTGACTTAAACTTTCATGCCATTTATTTATATTTATTATTATTATATAAATATATATATTATTGTTTTCTCATTTTTTCTTCCCTTAGTTTTCTTTGGCATTCTTATTTACCTGGGTAGTGAGCCTTTAGCCGGCGACTCCTAAACCAAATGATCTTAGGGCACCAGATGATAAAACATCCCTCGGACTTAAGGACTCGAGTAAACAAGGCCACAAAATTAAAGGGGATTATTTTATTTTTTTTGTCCACCATTTTAGGTGTGAATAATCATTCTTCTTGAGGCATAATTACCCAATTTCAATAAGTGATTTCTAGTATCATCATTTTTTTCTTTTTTATAAATTTTTTATGGCATTTTCAGTCTTTGTTTCAATCCCAAAAATTGTGTAAGTGTGAAGTGCATAGATCTAAGGAAAAAAATTCAAGATCAAATTATCTTTTCAATCTTAGTTCATTATCCAAAAATTTAAACAAGATCTATTATTTTGACTTCGTTTAAAAATTCATAATTTGAGGTCTTTCTAATTCCTAAGATAATCTTAATTTTCTTAAAAATAAATCAAAGCTATTTACCTTATTTCAAAAAGTTTTGTAAAAAGAAAAGAAAAGAGTTTCTATAATTTTTTTAATTAAAAAGAAGTGTAAACGAAAGAAAATGTAAAACTAATATGTTAGTAAACCCTCCCCCACACTTATCTCATGCATTATCCCCAATGCATCGTGAATGTGTATATACATGAAACAAATAGAGAGGGAAGGAAGATTACCTCATGGTGGTGGTTCCGCTGATGGTCTGACTAGGCCAAGCGTTGCTACCCAATCAAATATCGTGGATCTTGCAGAAACCCACTAGTGACCTCTCTAAAAGAATGATTAACTGAATGGTCTTATTTAAAAACTTATCCCCATCTAATTTCTAATTTTCAAAAATAATCACTGAGTCATTTTCTTTAACATTCTTGTCCAACAATGAAGTGTGATATTAGGAGATAATTGATTTAGATTCAAATGGAACAAGAATAAAAATCGACACCGACTCGAGAAATTGACTCAGATCAAATAGAGATTCATAACGAGGAGTCAAAATTGGTTCAAAAATAGGGTCCAAACTAAAGAATCGATGTTTCACATACTTTTCCCATCAATGAAGTGTGATCATAAGATATTGGGGATTCAATTTCACGGTGTACTGGTACAGGATTCAATGTTGACTCTGGAATAGAGAAAAAATTTAGTAAAGATACCGGAGTCATTATTGAATCAAAAAGTGAAAGAGAATTACCAACTTGAGGTTCAGGATCACTTTCAAGCTCAAGCTCAATTTCGAAAAAATGATAACTTGTCAAAATGTCAAGGTGGTTTTCAAAATTTTGGGCAAGTTCAAATGGATGCAATGAAATTGAATCTTGATTTTCGTTCATAGAAGGAATATGAATGGGTGAAATGACCGATTCAAGTTCAGGAATTATGGGAATCAAAACTGGCTCAAGAACGTTACTTAGTTCAGGTAACACTACAGAAGTCGATATTGATTCAAGGATTGGACTCGAATCACTAAATTAAAACGCCGGTTCACATTCATCTTCAAGTTCAATTTCAGGAAATAGATAACTTGCCAAACTATCAAGAGGTCGATGTTGGTCAAGTTCAGGTTGATATAATGAAATTGAAGCTGGATTTCCAAAATGACATGATTCGTGAGTCGTATGAACATTTGGTGGACATGGTAAGTCAATCATATTTTGCATTATGCGCTCGGTCTCTTGCACGAATTCCATAGTTTTTTCCCACAATGATTTTCCTTTGAGTCGTTTTGGAAAAGAACTACATGAATTTTGAAAATTTGGTGGACATAATGAGGCTACTATTCTTTCAAATTGTTATTGGGCCTCTATCACTTCTTCCAAACTCCTTTCCGATGATGATTTTTCTTTAATTGGTGGTTCAGGAAAAGGAGTATATGAATCAAAATTGGGGAGTGAATATTGTGAAAATTGTGGACAAGATGGTTGAAAATTGGACCTGGGGTAGGTAAATCCCCATGAACTCTGTGAAGAGTGGAAGTTATTTTGAAAATTATAGTCATATGATTGGGGATACGGGTCATATTGAGTCGGATAATCTAAACCCGGTATATATGGTTGGTTAACGTTGTATATAGCCGGGTCGGAGTTATCTGAGTCAAATGAGGTCAGGGTGAAATATGAATTCATATTCGGATTGAAAAAATTATTATTGTTAAAATCCATTTCACAATTTACAAAAAAGAAAAACAAACAAACAAACAACGAAAAAGAAAAAGAAAACAAGCCTATGCTAGAGTTAACTTAGACCTAGACGACTCCTAACTGGTTAGACTGTCCACGGGGGTATATTGTCAGAATCTGACCACGAGTTAATCGGCCATGTAGGGGAAGATTAGTGGGCGGTATCCGTACCGGACAACGGGCCTAATTTTGCCAATTCACTATTCTTCGAGGTTTCGCCTCTCAATCCCCAACCTTAGACACCGATTGGATAAGAGTCAACTTCTAATAACTTTCCCCTTAGGTCAATCTCCTAATTGAGTCCGAGATGTCCCTAGGGGCCAACGTCTAGCAACTTTTATTTAGACTTGGGTTGTGTGAGTGGGGAGGTGATTTTTGGCTAAGGGAGCGTAATGACTTCCTCAACTTATGTTGTTTTGAGTTTTGCCCTTAAGTTCAATTTGTGCAAGTGTGCAATATAGATAAGAATGAATACACAAAGAGAGTAAATTACCCACGTGTTTGTCCTATCCTATATGCAATGCCATTTGTACACCTCCTATCAATATCACAACAACACAAGAATAAAATACAGTATATTGGAATGAAAATTGACATGTGTCTAGATGCAAATGTCTAAACCGTTTTAAAGCATCCAATTTTCGTATTTTAGTTCTTAAAATTATTTATAGTGCACATGTAATATAAACAAAAATTAGTAGCATAATATAAAAATATATAAGAATTTATCCAACCACACAAGAGTTAGTGTAGACTTCTGCAATGCTAAAAATTTAACCTGCACACTAAAAAAATCAAGAAGAAAAGTTTAACAAAAACGTGAAATCAAACAGTTCTTATCCTCGGCAACGACGCCAAAATTTGATCGGGGGAAAATCGTGCACGAAAAATGTATGTTTTGAAATTAGAAGTTAAAAGTGCGTGCTTTGGCTTCTTCGATACTTCCGTTATAGCATAGAGGCTAAAACGAGTCGAATTCACAAGGACGGGAGGCGATAAAAACTTACACGGTATTGAAATCACCTACAGGGGGGGAGGGGGATGAATAGGTGATTATGCTAATCAATGCACAAATTTAGAAAAATGAGATGATGGAACGATCACTCAAAGCAAGATTAGAAGCCGAATACCCCGTGAAGGGCTCTGAACTCCTTCCTTGTGATTCCTCTAAATAAGAATCTGAGGTGCGCAATGCAATTTTGTTGTAAGAGTATAGATCTACAATATAGTAATGAATGAATAGAAAGTAAACAACACAAGTAAACCAATCGCAAACACAGAGATTTGTTTCGAGGTTCGAGCACCCAGCTTTACGTCCCCGCCTTCACCCAGAAGGATTTCTGATTCACTAGAACTTCCACAAAGGATTACAACCACTAGGGAGTACCCAACTCCTCAATCGCAGTCCTCTAGTCCAGAGGTAGTGGAGCCACAAATACAATAATCACTTGATGATCAAAAGACCATAAACTCTCTTTTGAAAAACTTTTCATTACAAAAACCTAGAGAATAATATATAAGATTGAGGCTCAAGGTTTTGTAAGTGATATAAAAATAGAAGAGAGATTTTAAGAACCAAAAATTTTCAGAAGACTTTTGAAAATAATAGCTCAAAACTTAAACGAAAGCTCTTTCTCAAGAAAACTCAACTTTTGATCTTTGAATTTGTTGTTGTGAAAACCTCTACTCTAATGACCCCTTTATATAGGATTTAGGAAGAGTAAACATAAAAAACTTTTACTTGAATAAAAGAGAAAGAAATTGACCCTCTAATACAGCTAACCACATTTTTTTTAAACTTAAACACGTTTTAAAAACATGTTAAAAATCAGCCTCCAGAAAATTAGCCATTACTACCAATCTGGCAGATTGGTCAACTTTGAGCACATTTTTAAGGCTGAAAACATCCGAATTCAGAATTAGGTATATAGGAATAATTTGTAAATATTTAAGTCTTCTTTTTAATTCAACTAAAATCAACTCAATATCTTTTTGTATTAAAAAGTTATCAATAAAACACTGACAGGTGTCAAAACAGAAACTGCAAGCTGTTTTCAGAACAAGAACAGAGTTCAACCAAATATTTGACATCTTTAAAATTTGAATCTGAAAATTATTATTGAATAAGAAATTTAGATCTGAAAGTTAGCTTTGAAATGAAAGTTAAATCATGTTATTTGGATATAAGAATAAAAAGTTATGATAACAACTATAAAAGGGTGTCAAGCAGATCAGCAGAACTAAAACTGGTTCAAATTTAAAACTCGATATATGTACTTGAAATCCAAAACCGGTTAAATCAAAAACCAAATGATTAGTCACATATATTTCATTTACATTGTCACCTTACCATACTTTTTAGCTAATAAATCCTATTAATAAGTCTTCTTTTTCTTTGTTAAATGTAGCCCTAAGCGCTAAAAGAAAGAAAAGAGAAACAAGCCCAAAGGCTCACCAAATTCTGATTTAATTCAGAATAAATTTGAAATGAAGGAATCAGGGCAAAATCTTGGCATATCAAGAGGTTGAGAAGAATCCTCCCTAAATCAAACAGTTGAAGCCACACAATCAAAGGCTGTTTCGTCAACTTTTGGAGCAGAAATAAGAAAATCAGCAGAAGATACAGGCAAATCATCAAACCAGTATTCTCCACCAATTGGATGTGGCCACATGGCCACACCAGGGCCGCGAAAACGCGGCCCTAGCCGCATTTTCGCGGCCAAGTAGAGTCAGTTGGGGAGCGTTTGCTCCCCCAATCTTCCCGGGATCCTCTCCTTTTGGTTTTTCCCTATAAATATCAGTTTCAACAGAGCAAAAAGGAGCGAAGACTAGGATTAGAATTTGTGTTTATTTTCTAAGAATTTAGGCTCTTTGTTAGCTAGCACAAAAGTTGTATTCTTGTTTTTTAATTTGTAGTCCAGTATCAATACTTGTGAGAGAGAGGAATTGAGTGCTTGTACTTGAAGATTGAAGTGACATCAATACAAGAATCGAGCTACTTTTTCTTCCACTCGTATTACGGTATGGCTTGCATTATTTATTTGCTTTCTTCTTTGTTTTCCATGAGTAACTAAAACGGTTTTCTGGGCTCACTATTGTAACTCTCTCTAGTTCTTCTTCTCTTCTGATTTTAAAGAAAAAGGCCCAATGAATCATTTGCATGCATTACTTAAAGCCTTTCTTTTTGAAAGTGTTCTTGAAGGCACATGAGGATGGGTTTGGATTGTTAAACTCTCACTTCTTTCATGAACGTTTCTTGAACTGTTTTTACTTCATTCTTTCTTCTTCGCGCTTGATGATTTAATATTCGATTCTGAACGATTTTTCAAAGAAAAGAGTGAACTCTTCCAACTATCTTATGTACTTTACTTCAAACTTTCTAAAAATCAACTTTAAGTTTTGCCTATGATCAATTTGAGGCACTTAGGATTTTAATAGAAGAATGAACAATTGAGTAGTGAGATAGTGAGCCCAGATTTTCTTCCTTATTATAATCAACAAAACAATTTTCGAACCTTTTAAATCACTTCTCCAAAGCCTTTTCTAAAGTTGCAATTTCTCTTTTAAATCTCTTTCTTTCCATTCTCTTTTCCATAAAAAAACGAACACAATTCTCCGTTTTTAAACGATTCACCGAAAAGCTTCCATCGCATTCCTCCTCGTGGACACGACCCGTTAGCCACAAGCTACACGGTAAATTCTTAAACTCTTTGATTGTTCTTTCATTTAAGCAATCACCAAACGTATTGAATTTGTGTGTGTATTTGAGCTTCAAACGTATATACTATTTTTTAATAAAACAAACTATATGAGTTTACAAGCAGGAGTCTCTGATAGTTGATGTTGAACAACGTTTGAGCTAAATCCTAATATCCCATGTTGAGCCATCAATACCTATATCAACCTGAAATTCATTCTTTAACTTCTATTAGTACCAATAACTTTTATATGGTTTGTTATCATCAAAACACATAACCCGGTGATTGTAACCTTGGGCCAACAATCTCCCCCTTTTTGATGATGACAAAACATATAAGCTGTAAAACAAAATATAGGAGGGAGGTAAAAGCTCCTCCTCAAATGATGCTCTATTTTATTAAGTATAAAACATGAAAACATATACATATATGAACATATACAAAACATGAAACCTACATATATGAGATATACATGTACAAAACATGAACATGTATAAAACATGAAACCGAAACATGAAATCACCAATACTTCTCCCCCTTTTTGTCATACATCAAAAAAGGTTAGGAAACAACCAATAAATAATATATGCATAAATAAGATATAAACATGCATATATGCATATATAAACTTAAATATCTCTTTCCCTTTTTGTCAATTCATCAACAAAGGGGCTAAAGAAAAAACAATCAATTGTCATATCATCAAATCTTAAAGATCAAAACTTAAGTTTTTTTTATACGAATTTAAAATTTTTGATAAACATATTGATACCAATTGAAAAATATTGATATTAATTAAAGGTAAAAACTAAATTTTTAGATAAACACTAAAATCATTTTGCAATAAGGATATGAAATAGAGAATAATACCAATTAAGATCATTGATACTAATATTGAAAATGTTAGCATATATCAAATCAAAGTATTTTACATCATAAATGATGGAAGTAAGATACCAATTTGAAATAAAAACTGATACAAATTGAATTTACAACCAATACCAATTTTACATAAAACCAATTTAAAAACAAGAATTTTCTCCCCCTTTATGAAATACTAAAAGAAACAATGCATAAGCTTATAATAAATACTAATTAAAAATAATTGACATGATGAACTAAATCAAGCTTAGCAAACATAATTTGTGCTTTTTCAAAAAAATTTTAAAGACATGTGAAACAAGCACAATCAAATCATATATATGTATGTATGGATATACCAATTGAAATATGAGACACATATAGAAAATACATATGAGTATACAGATATATGAAATATCAATTTTGATACCAATAGAAAATAATGAGGATTAAGTGTATAACTCAAATCTACCACCCTTATCATGCACGAATTTAAAAGATATTCAAGAAGGTTATACAAGGCATGGTCGCCCTTCCAACCGCCCTTAGAAGGTAGGGGTTTTTAAAAATCATGATTTGAAAGTTAATTGGCATAGTTTGAAAACTTTACCATTTGAAGAATAGAAACTAGTTTTAAAGATATTTTAAAAAACTAGTAAGAAATCCTTCAAAATATGAAACCAAATCATACATCCCATGAAAACATGAAAATCACATAATAATTGACACTCAAAGTCTATAAAGCACATATATGCTCATTGTTGAAACATGTTTTGATGAAGACATTTGTGAAGCATTTCATTTGGAGCTCTAGCACAAGATATATCAAGAGTTCTTCATGATCAAAACTGTCCAAAGAGAGTTGATATGATGTGTTTTGTAAATATAAAATAGCATGTCAAAAGTCTTGATGCACACACACATATCATAGACCTATAGTCGACTTATAGTCTCTTATAGTCGACTAAATCTCTTGTGTAGTCGACTTGACCCAACTCCTAGTCGACTAATCCTGTGTCTCAATTTAGACCCAACTCTCTGTTTGTCCATTAGTCGACTTGATAGACAACCTAGTCGACTAATAGCAATTGTAGTCGACTAAACCTATTCCCCTAGTCGACTAATCCATGATCCAGTCGACTTATAAAGGAGTTGCAGTCAACTTGATTCAGTTATCCAGAAACCTGTCACTCGAACTTATCTTGACCTAGTCGACTAATACCCAAACCTAGTCGACTAATCTTTGAAAATTGCCTAGTATAGTCGACTAACTCAGAAGGCAAGTCGACTATAAGTAGTTTCTGACTGTTGGACAGTTTCTGTTATCTGGTCTTTTGTGCAACGTTTTCCAACGTTTCAATCATTTGAATTGCACCTATAACTACCCTAACTTACCCTAGTGTGCAGCTATATAAAGGGTTGTTATTCTAAAGGCCAAATTAGAATCCTAATCTTCAGTTTTCTAAATCAAAATTCTGCCAAACCTGAAAATGATTTCCACTTCAGTTCTTCACCAAATTCAAATTCCTTTGTGAAGTTCTCTGAAGTTTTTCTCCTATACTAGACCTTGTCCACGTTCATACACAATACCAAGGCTTATAGGAAAGTGTTGTAATACTCAAAGCAATCATTGTACATGGGTGTCTTCTTGGTGTAGAAGCAGTTGTACAAGGTGGAGTTTGTTCTCTTGGTGTAGAGAGAAGGTGTGCACATTTGGCAAAGGGAATTTGTCAAGTGGTGTGCATGGTTGTGATTTTGGGTGTACAAAATTAAGGATAAAGGAAAATCTCAAGCGGGTGGCTTGGAGACTGGATGTAGGTCAAGAAGGTAGAACCAGGATAAATCTCTCGTGTTTGCGTTTGTCTAAACTTTTCTGAGATTTGATTTCCTTTATTGAAAGCTTATTTATTTGATTAACTTTAATCCTTTTTTGTTTAGTATTTGTGTTGACTTTGTATTTTAGATCCATAAGTGCCAACAAAAAAAGTTTCGCAATTAGCATTATCTCGGGACCAACATTTGGTATCAGAGCAGGTTCTACATTTGGTATCAGAGCCCTGCATACCACGAACCGGCATACAAGCCCTGCATACCTAGTCAACAACAAGCAAGGATGGCAACGGAGTTCCCTTCGTCACAATTCAAAGAAGGAAATTCTACACAACGTCCACCGCTATTTGACGGATCCAACTACAACTATTGGAAGTGTAGAATGAAGATCTACTTGCAATCGCTCAATTACGAACTTTGGAACATCGTAGAAGCATCGTACACCAAGCCAACAACCAACTACAACGCTTGGAGTGAGGATCAAAAGAAGAATACGAACCTTGACGCTAAAGCGATGAAAGCCTTGTTCTGTGCATTAACCAAAGAAGAGTTCAACAGAGTGTCAACAGCCACTTCTGCACATCAAATATGGCATACTCTTCAGGTAACACACGAAGGCACAAGTAAAGTTAAAGAGTCTAAAATATCTGTTCTTGTCCACAGGTTTGAATTATTCAAAATGGAGGAGAATGAAACCATATCCGAAATGGTTACAAGATTCACTGACATTACCAATTCATTAGCATCCCTTGGAAAGGACTACACCCAAGTTGAAAGAGTTCGTAAGATCCTTCGTGCACTCATATCAGAATGGGAGAAGAAGACAACCGCAATTGAAGAGGCGAATGATCTCTCAATTATGACATTAGAAAATCTAATCGGTAATCAAATGGCATATGAAGTGCAGTTAGAAGAAAGAAAGAAGGACGAACGACAACACCACTCAAAGAAGAAAGAACTTACCTTCCATGCATCCTCCGACACGGACGATTCAAATGACGATGAAGAGGAGATGAAAATGCTTTCAAAGAAATTCAGGAGATTTCTTAAGCAAGGTAAATTTAAATGCTTTAATTGTAACAAACAGGTCATTTGAAGAAGGATTGCCCTTTGCTCAGAAATAAAGGCAAATACAAGAGCAAAAAGTTCAGAAAGGTGAAAGACTACGAAGCCTCATGGGAAAACAGTGATTCCTCGTCCTCTGACGAAGAAGAAACCACAGAACGTGTCAATCTCTGTTACATGGCACTAGAAGATGATGAGGTATCGTTTACTGAACTTTCTGATGCATTTCATGAATTATTTAATGATCTAAAGCATGAAAAACTGAAAAATAAAGTTTTATCAAAGAAAATGAAAAACTTTTAAATGAAAATTCATGTTATGCTTCACAAGTATCTTCTATAAATTCTCAATAAGATGAGTTTGAAAAAGTCATATCATCTTTAAAAAATGATAATGAGAAGTTTATAAAAGAGAACATTTTTCTTAAAAAGGAAACTGAGTCTTTAAATAAAAGGATTTCTATTTTAGATAAAGATATTTCAGTTTTCAAAAAGAAATATGAAGATATTTTGCAAATGTGACTAAGTTCAATCAAGGAAAAGAAAAGTTGAATGATTTATTATCTTTTCGGAAGTTGTCACATAATAATTATGGTATTGGATATATTGAAAATTCTTCATATTGTAGTAATCCATATAGTTCTTTTGTAAAAAGAATGTCTAAGAAAAATAAGTTTATATGGATTCCTAAGAATTTAAGTATTCATGATAAAAATACCTATATTGCATCATACATTCATGATATATGTGATTCATGCAATTATGTGTATACTAACATGTGGAAACCAAATTCTAAATGGATTTGAACTCCTAAAGGTTAATATGTTCTTTTATGTTTGGTACCATCTAACGTTTATCTTGCAGGTACCATATAAAAGTTGATAAGAACATATATATATATATATATATATATATATATATATATATATATATATATATATATATATATATATTTAATGATATATTTGTTGCAGGGGGAGAACAAAGTATTTCTATATTTGTTATAACCCAATTTCTGCAGGGTGAGGAAAATATAACCTATTTTTTACAGGGGGAGTATATGTGCACACAAAGTGTCATCATCAAAAAGGGGGAGAATGTTGGAACATGTTTTGATGAAGACATTTGTGAAGCATTTCATTTGGAGCTCTAGCACAAGATATATCAAGAGTTCTTCATGATCAAAACTGCCCAAAGAGAGTTGATATGATGTCTTTTGTAAATATAAAATAGCATGTCAAAAGCCTTGATGCACACACACATATCATAAACCTATAGTCGACTTATAGTCTCTTATAGTCGACTAAATCTCTTGTGTAGTCGACTTGACCCAACTCCTAGTCGACTAATCCTGTGTCTCAATTTAGACCCAACTCTCTGTTTGTCCATTAGTCGACTTGACAGACAACCTAGTCGACTAATAGCAATTGTAGTCGACTAAACCTATTCCCCTAGTCGACTAATCCATGATCCAGTCGACTTATAAAGGAGTTGCAGTCGACTTGATTCAGTTATCCAGAAACCTGTCACTCGAATTTATCTTGACCTAGTCGACTAATACCCAAACCTAGTCGACTAACCTTTGAAAATTGCCTAGTATAGTCGACTAACTCAGAAGGCATGTCGACTATAAGTAGTTTCTGACTGTTGGACAGTTTCTATTATCTGATCTTTTGTGCAACGTTTTCCAACGTTTCAATCATTTGAATTGCACCTATAACTACCCTAACTTACCCTAGTATGCAGCTATATAAAGGGTTATTATTCTAAAGGCCAAATTAGAATCCTAATCTTCAGTTTTCTAAATCAAAATTCTGCCAAACCTGAAAACTGATTTCCACTTCAGTTCTTCACCAAATTCAAATTCCTTTGTGAAGTTCTCTGAAGTTTTTCTCCTATACTAGACCTTGTCCACGTTCATACACAATACCAAGGCTTATAGGAAACTGTTGTAATACTCAAAGCAATCATTGTACATGGGTGTCTTCTTAGTGTAGAAGCAGTTGTACAAGGTGGAGTTTGTTCTCTTGGTGTAGAGAGAAGGTGTACACATTTGGCAAAGGGGATTTGTCAAGTGGTGTGTATGGTTGTGATTTTGGGTGTACAAAATCAAGGATAAAGGAAAATCTCAAACGGGTGGCTTGGAGATTGGATGTAGGTCACGAGGACCGAACCGGGATAAATCTCTCGTGTTTGCGTTTGTCTAAACTTTTCTGAGATTTGATTTCCTTTATTGCAAGTTTATTTATTTGATTAACTTTAATCCTTTTTTGTTTAGTATTTGTGTTGACTTTGTATTTTAGATCCATAAGTGCCAACAAAAAAAGTTCCGCAATTGACATTATCTCGGGACCAACATTTGGTATCAGAGCAGGTTCTACATTTGGTATCAGAGCCCTGCATACCACGAACTGGCATACAAGCCCTGCATACCTAGTCAACAACAAGCAAGGATGGCAACAGAGTTCCCTTCGTCACAATTCAAAGAAGGAAATTCTACACAACGTCCACCGCTATTTGACGGATCCAACTACAACTATTAGAAGTGTAGAATGAAGATCTACTTGCAATCGCTCATTACGAACTTTGGAACATCGTAGAAGCATCGTACACCAAGCCAACAACCAACTACAACGCTTGGAGTGAGGATCAAAAGAAGAATACGAACCTTGACGCCAAAGCGATGAATGCCTTGTTCTATGCATTAACCAAAGAAGAGTTCAACAGAGTGTCATCAGCCACTTCTGCACATCAAATATGGCATACTCTTCAGGTAACACACGAAGGCACAAGTAAAGTTAAAGATTCTAAAATATCTGTTCTTATCCACAGGTTTGAATTATTCAAAATGGAGGAGAATGAAACCATATCCGAAATGGTTACAAGATTCACCGACATTACCAATTCATTAGCATCCCTTGGAAAGGACTACACCCAAGTTGAAAGAGTTCGTAAGATCCTTCGTACACTCACACCAGAATGGGAGAAGAAGACAACCGCAATTGAAGAGGCGAATGATCTCTCAACTATGACATTAGAAAACCTAATCGGTAATCTAATGGCATATGAAGTACAGTTAGAAGAAAGAAAGAAGGACGAACGACAACACCACTCAAAGAAGAAAGAACTTACCTTCCATGCATCCTCCGACACGGACGATTCAAATGACGATGAAGAGGTGATGGCAATGCTTTCAAAGAAATTCAGGAGATTTCTTAAGCAAGGTAAATTTAAATGCTTTAATTGTAACAAAACAGGTCATTTGAAGAAGGATTGCCCTTTGCTCAGAAATAAAGGAAAATACAAGAGCAAAAAGTTCAGAAAGGTGAAAGACTACGAAGCCTCATGGGAAAATAGTGATTCCTCGTCCTCTGACGAAGAAGAAACCACAGAACGTGTCAATCTCTGTTACATGGCACTAGAAGATGATAAGGTATCGTTTACTGAACTTTCTGATGCATTTCATGAATTATTTAATGATTTAAAGTATGAAAAATTGAAAAATAAAGTTTTATTAAAAGAAAATGAAAAACTTTTAAATGAAAATTCATGTATGCTTTACAAGTATCTTCTATAAATTCTCAATAAGATGAGTTTGAAAAGTCATATCATCTTTGAAAAATGATAATGAGAAGTTTATAAAAGAGAACATTTTTCTTAAAAAGGAAACTGAGTCTTTGAATAAAAGAATTTCTATTTTTGATAAAGATATTTCAGTTTTCAAAAAGAAATATGAAGATATTTTGCAAAATATGACTAAGTTCAATCAAGAAAAAGAAAAGTTGAATGATTAATTATCTTTTGGAAGTTGTCACATAATAATTATGGTATTGGATATATTGAAAATTCTTCATATTGTAGTAATCCATATAGTTCTTTTGTAAAAAGAAAGTCTAAGAAAAATAAGTTTATATGGATTCCTAAGAATTTAAGTATTCATGATAAAAATACCTATATTGCATCATACATTCATGATATATGTGATTCATGCAATTATGTGTATACTAACATGTGGAAACCAAATTCTAAATGGATTTGGACTCCTAAAGGTTAATATGTTCTTTTATGTTTGGTACCATCTAACGTTTATCTTGCAGGTACCATATAAAAGTTGATAAGAACATATATATATATATTTAATGATATATTTGTTACAGGGGGAGAACAAAGTATTTCTATATTTGTTATAACCCAATTTCTGCAGGGAGAGGAAAATATAATCTATTTTCTGCAGGGGGAGTATATGTGCACACAACGTGTCATCCTCAAAAAGGGGGAGAATGTTGGAACATGTTTTGATGAAGACATTTGTGAAGCATTTCATTTGGAGCTCTAGCACAAGATATATCAAGAGTTCTTCATGATCAAAACTGCCCAAAGAGAGTTGATATGATGTGTTTTGTAAATATAAAATAGCATGTCAAAAGCCTTGATGCACACACATATCATAGACCTTTAGTCGACTTATAGTCTCTTATAGTCGACTAAATCTCTTGTGTAGTCGACTTGACCCAACTCCTAGTCGACTAATCCTGTGTCTCAATTTAGACCCAACTCTCTGTTTGTCCATTAGTCGACTTGACAGACAACCTAGTCGACTAATAGCAATTGTAGTCGACTAAACCTATTCCCCTAGTCGACTAATCCATGATCCAGTCGACTTATAAAGGGGTTGCAGTCGACTTGATTCAGTTATCCAGAAACCTGTCACTCGAACTTATCTTGACCTAGTCGACTAATGCCCAAACCTAGTCGACTAACCTTTGAAAAATTGCCTAGTATAGTCGACTAACTCCGAAGGCAAGTCGACTATAAGTAGTTTCTGACTGTTGGACAGTTTCTGTTATCTGGTCTTTTGTGCAACGTTTTCCAAACGTTTCAATCATTTGAATTGCACCTATTACTACCCTAACTTACCCTAGTGTGCAGCTATATAAAGGGTTGTTATTCTAAAGGCCAAATTAGAATCCTAATCTTCAGTTTTCTAAATCAAAATTCTGCCAAACCTGAAAACTGATTTCCACTTCAGTTCTTCACCAAATTCAAATTCCTTTGTGAAGTTCTCTGAAGTTTTTCTCCTATACTAGACCTTGTCCACGTTCATACACAATACCAAGGATTATAGGAAAGTGTTGTAATACTCAAAGCAATCATTGTACATGGGTGTCTTCTTGGTGTAGAAGCAGTTGTACAAGGTGGAGTTTGTTCTCTTGGTGTAGAGAGAAGGTGTACACATTTGGCAAGGGGATTTGTCAAGTGGTGTGCATGGTTGTGATTTTGGGTGTACAAAATCAAGGATAAAGGAAAATCTCAAGTGGGTGGCTTGGAGACTGGATGTAGGTCACGAGGACCGAACCAGGATAAATCTCTCGTGTTTGCGTTTGTCTAAACTTTTCTGAGATTTGATTTCCTTTATTGCAAGTTTATTTATTTGATTAACTTTAATCCTTTTTTGTTTAGTATTTGTGTTGACTTTGTATTTTAGATCCATAAGTGCCACCAAAAAAAGTTCCTTGGCATTATCTCGGGACCAACATTTGGTATCAGAGCAGGTTCTACATTTGGTATCAGAGCCCTGCATACCACGAACCGGCATACAAGCCCTGCATACCTAGTCAACAACAAGCAAGGATGGCAACGGAGTTCCCTTCGTCACAATTCAAAGAAGGAAATTCTACACAACGTCCACCGCTATTTGACGGATCCAACTACAACTATTGGAAGTGTAGAATGAAGATCTACTTGCAATCGCTCAATTACGAACTTTGGAATATCGTAGAAGCATCGTACACCAAGTCAACAACCAACTACAACGCTTGGAGTGAGGATCAAAAGAAGAATACGAACCTTGACGCCAAAGCGATGAATGCCTTGTTCTGTGCATTAACTAAAGAAGAGTTCAACAGAGTGTCAACAGCCACTTCTGCACATCAAATATGGCATACTCTTTAGGTAACACACGAAGGCACAAGTAAAGTTAAAGAGTCTAAAATATCTGTTCTTGTCCACATGTTTGAATTATTCAAAATGGAGGAGAATGAAACCATATCCGAAATGGTTACAAGATTCACCGACATTACCAATTCATTAGCATCCCTTGGAAAGGACTACACCCAAGTTGAAAGAGTTCGTAAGATCCTTCGACCACTCACACCAGAATGGGAGAAGAAGACAACCGCAATTGAAGAGACGAATGATCTCTCAACTATGACATTAGAAAACCTAATCGGCAATCTAATGGCATATGAAGTGCAGTTAGAAGAAAGAAAGAAGGACGAACGACAACACCACTCAAAGAAGAAAGAACTTACCTTCCATGCATCCTCCGACACGGACGATTCAAATGACGATGAAGAGGAGATGGCAATGCTTTCAAAGAAATTCAGGAGATTTCTTAAGCAAGGTAAATTTAAATGCTTTAATTGTAACAAACAAGTCATTTGAAGAAGGATTGCCTTTTGCTCAGAAATAAAGGCAAATACAAGAGCAAAAAGTTCAGAAAGGTGAAAGACTACGAAGCCTCATGGGAAAACAGTGATTCCTCGTCCTCTGACGAAGAAGAAACCACAGAACGTGTCAATCTCTGTTACATGGCACTAGAAGATGATGAGTTATCGTTTACTGAACTTTCTGATGCATTTCATGAATTATTTAATGATCTAAAGCATGAAAAACTGAAAAATAAAGTTTTATCAAAAGAAAATGAAAAACTTTTAAATTAAAATTCATGTTATGCTTTACAAGTATCTTCTATAAATTCTCAATAAGATGAGTTTGAAAAAGTCATATCATCTTTGAAAAATGATAATGAGAAGTTTATAAAAGAGGACATTTTTCTTAAAAAGGAAACCGAGTCTTTGAATAAAAGGATTTCTATTTTAGATAAAGATATTTCAGTTTTCAAAAAGAAATATGAAGATATTTTGCAAAATGTGACTAAGTTCAATCAAGGAAAAGAAAAGTTGAATGATTTATTATCTTTTCGGAAGTTGTCACATAATAATTATGGTATTGGATATATTGAAAATTCTTCATATTGTAGTAATCCATATAGTTCTTTTGTAAAAAGAAAGTCTAAGAAAAATAAGTTTATATGGATTCCTAAGAATTTAAGTATTCATGATAAAAATACCTATATTGCATCATACATTCATGATATATGTGATTCATGCAATTATGTGTATACTAACATGTGGAAACCAAATTCTAAATGGATTTGGACTCCTAAAGGTTAATATGTTTTTTTATGTTTGGTACCATCTAACGTTTATCTTGCAGGTACCATATAAATGTTGATAAGAACATATATATATATATATATATATATATATATATATATATATTATATATATATATATATATATATATATATATATATATATATATATATATATATATATAATGATATATTTGTTGCAGGGGGAGAACAAAGTATTTTTTTATTTGTTATAACCCAATTTCTGCAGGGTGAGGAAAATATAACCTATTTTCTACAGGGGGAGTATATGTGCACACAACGTGTCATCATCAAAAAGGGGGAGAATGTTGGAACATGTTTTGATTAAGACATTTGTGAAGCATTTCATTTGGAGCTCTAGCACAAGATATATCAAGAGTTCTTCATGATCAAAACTGCCCAAAGAGAGTTGATATGATGTGTTTTGTAAATATAAAATAGCATGTCAAAAGCCTTGATGCACACACACATATCATAGACCTATAGTCGACTTATAGTCTCTTATAGTCGACTAAATCTCTTGTGTAGTCGACTTGACCCAACTCCTAGTCGACTAATCCTGTGTCTCAATTTAGACCCAACTCTCTGTTTGTCCATTAGTCGACTTGACAAACAACCTAGTCGACTAATAGCAATTGTAGTCGACTAAACCTATTCCCCTAGTCGACTAATCCATGATCCAGTCGACTTATCAAGGAGTTGCAGTCGACTTGATTCAGTTATCCAAAAACCTGTCACTCGAACTTTTCTTGACCTAGTCGACTAATACCCAAACCTAGTCGACTAACCTTTGGAAAATTGCCTAGTATAGTCAACTAACTCAAAAGGCAAGTCGACTATAGGTAGTTTCTAACTGTTGGACAGTTTCTATTATCTGGTCTTTTGTGCAACGTTTTCCAACATTTTAATCATTTGAATTGCACCTATAACTACCCTAATTTACCCTAGTGTGCAGCTATATAAAGGGTTGTTATTCTAAAGGCCAAATTAGAATTCTAATCTTCAGTTTTCTAAATCAAAATTCTGCCAAACCTGAAAACTGATTTCCACTTTAGTTCTTCACCAAATTCAAATTCCTTTGTGAAGTTCTCTGATGTTTTTCTCCTATACTAGACCTTGTCCACGTTCATACACAATACCAAGGCTTATAGGAAAGTGTTGTAATACTCAAAGCAATCATTGTACACGGGTGTCTTCTTGGTGTAGAAGCAGTTGTACAAGGTGGTGTTTGTTCTCTTGGTGTAGAGAGAAAGTATACACATTTGGCAATGGGGATTTGTCAAGTGGTGTGCATGGTTGTGATTTTGGGTGTATAAAATCAAGGATAAAGGAAAATCTCAAGCGGGTGGCTTAGAGACTGGATGTAGGTCACGAGGACCGAACCAGGATAAATCTCTCGTGTTTGCGTTTGTCTAAATTTTTCTGAGATTTGATTTCCTTTATTGCAAGTTTATTTATTTGATTAACTTTAATCCTTCTTTGTTTAGTATTTGTGTTGACTTTGTATTTTAGATCCATAAGTGCCAACAAAAAAGTTCCGCAATTGGCATTATCTCGGGACCAACATTTGGTATCAGAGCAGGTCCTACACTCATGAAAATAATGTCATGAGTAAACACCAAATATAGAGTGTAAGAATCATGTAATCAACAAAATCATGAAAATAAGGCATTTAAGCTCAAATCAAATTCCTTTATAAACATGAAAAACATGAATTTTAATTTTCACCAAAATAATTCCAACTTCAAGACATGTGTATGTTTTGTCTAAATCTAAAGGTATACATACACATCCCTAAACACAAATGAGTCCATAATAAAAATTTGCATGAAAAGTAAATGACTCAAGGGTATACATGTATATCTAAAGTTTAGACAAAAGTAACATATATATGAAGCTAACACATTATCATGAAACCATGTGCAAAAATAGAAAATGCAAGTGTAAATGAGAGAATCATCAAAACTAGGCTATACAAGTACATGTAATGAGTGAGCAATAAAGTACAAACACATAATAACCAAGTGTAGCTCACTACTTGTACAAGTAACAAGTTTTAATGAAAACTACATTTAAACAAGTAATCAAAATCATGAAGTACAAAATCAAGCACATAAACCAAAACATGAATCTAAACATAATCAATCATAATGAGCATTGAAGACAAAACATGCTAAAAACATTTATATGAAAGCATGTGAATAAAATAGGAGTTAGAGATTGTCATCAAAACCAATAGGGTAATCTCTTAGTTTCCAAACCAAGATGGTCCTCCCACCAAACTCTCCTTGAAAGTGATGCATCTAAAAGTGTCACCGTGGAACGCATTCACCTCAAGACACCAATAACTCTCACGTTATATGAGAGCCCACACCTATATCAAATAGACTAGGAATGGATTTTGGTACCCATATTTTCTTGGGTCCTAATATGTTAGTGTTTCGAACCCAAACATGATTATTCATACTATTTATATGATCATAACAAAATTTAGCTAAATGACCATTCCGACCACAAAAAGTACATTTATAAATTCTTCTATATTTAAAAGCATAATGAGCATGTGGTTTATGAACATGTGATTTGTGAGTATGGGGTGTTTTAGCATAATTGACATGTGATGTGTTGGCATGATGAATATGTGGAGTTTTAGCATGTGATGGTTTTATCATGTTGAACATGTGAAGTGTGCATGTGTTTCTTTGAAAACATTTCTTCTAATTTAGTATTGTTGAAAACACATTCTTTTAAAATATTTCCCAAATCATTTATTCTAGTTTTTAACATAGAAAACTCATTTTCATCAATTTTAGGATATTTAGCTTTGCATGTAACTTTATAGGCATCAAAATCTCTTTGTGTTGAAATAAGAGTAGAAGATAATTCATCCTTTTCTTTTGAACAAATAGCAATTTGATTCTTAAGCATTTCATTTTCCTTTTTCAATTTTAAACAATCTTCCTTTGTAGCATCAAAACTTTCTGAAAGTTCAATGAAAGCTTGCAATAACAATTCTTTACTTATTTCACTATCATCATCATGTGGTTCGATAGTTACCTTAGGTGTGTTTGCCATGAAATACACATTGGCCGTGTCAACTTCATCTTCGGATTCACTTTCCAAGTCCCAAGTAGCTTTGTACACCTTCTTTTCAAACAACTTCTTTTGCTTCAAGGAGGAAGATATTTTTTTCTTGAAATCTGGACAATCGGCCATCTTTACAAGTGTATGAATGAAGATATGAAAATATTGATTAGCAATTTATAGGATCTCTCTAAGGATGTGAAACCAAAAATTAGAGTCTTAGTTCTGATACCAATTGAAATCACCTAGAGGGGGGTGAATAAGTGATTATGCTAATCAATGCACAAATTTAAAAAAAATGAGATATGATCACTCAAAACAAGATTAGAAGCCGAATACCCCGTGAAGGGCTCTGAACTCCTTCCTCGTGATTCCTCTAAATAAGAGTTTGAGATGCGCAATGCAATCTTGTTGTGAGAGTATAGATCGATAATATAGTAATGAATGAATAGAAAGTAAACAACACAAATAAACCAATCGCAAACACAGAGATTTGTTTCGAGGTTCGAGCACCCAGCTTTACGTCCCCGCCTTCACCCAGAAAGATTTCTGATCCACTAGTACTTTCACAAAGGATTACAACCACTAGGGAGTACCCAACTCCTCAATCACACTCTTCTAGTCCAGAGGTAGTGGAGCCACAAATATAATAATCACTTGATGATCAAAAGACCACAAACTCTCTTTTGAAAAACTTTTCTTTACAAAAACCTAGAGAATAATATATAAGATTGAAGCTCAAGGTTTTGTAAGTGATATAAAAATCGAAGAGAGATTTTAAGAACCAAAAACTTTCAGAAGACTTTTGAAAATAATAGCCCAAAACTTAAACAAAAGCTCTTTCTCAAGAAAACTCAAAACTTTTGATCTTTGAATTTGTTATTGTGAAAACCTCTACTCTAATGACTCCTTTATATAGGATTTAGGAAGAGTAAACATAGAAAACTTTTACTTGAATAAAAGAGGAAGAAATTGACCCTCTAATACAGCTAACCACATTTTTTTAAACTTAAACACGTTTTAAAAACATGTTAAAATCAGCCTCCAGAAAATTAGCCATTACTACTAATTTGGCAGATTGGTCAACTTTGAGCACATTTTTCAGGCTGAAAACTTTCGAATTCAGAATTAGATATATATGAATAATTTGTAAATCTTTAAGTCTTCTTTTTAATACAACTAAATCAACTCAATATAATTTTGTATTAAAAAGTTATCAATAAAACACTGACAGGTGTCAAAACAGAAACTGTAAGCTGTTTTCAGAACAAGAACAGAGTTCAACCAAATATTTGACATCTTTAAAATTTGAATCTGAAAATTATTATTGAATAAGAAATTTAGATCTGAAAGTTAGCTTTGAAATACAAGTTAAATCATGTTATTTGAATATAATAATAAAAAGTTATGATAACAACTATAAAAGGGTGTCAAGCAGATCAGCAGAACTAAAACTGGTTCAAATTTAAAACTCGATATATGTAGTTGAAATCCAAAACCGGTTAAACTAAAAACCAAACATATTGAATTTGTGTGTGGTGTATTTGAGCTTCAAACGTATATACTATTCTTTAACAAAACAAACTATATGAGTCTACAAGCAGGAGTCTCTGATAGTTGATGTTGAGCAACGTTTGAGCTAAACCCTAATATCCCATGTTGAGCCATCAATACCTGTATCAACCTGAAATTCATTCTTTAACTTCTATTAGTACCAAATAACTTTTATATGGTTTGTTATCATCAAAACACATAACCCGGGAATTGTAACCTTTGGGCCAACAGGTATGTTCACGTGTGTCTTAACGGTTCTTCTATGTTTGAAAGAATGAAAAGAAAAGAAAACATGGAATGAAAAGAGAAGTACGGTGAAAACAAAGAAGTGAGAAACATAGAAGAATTATTTTTCTGATTTTGTTTGTATGTCTAAAATAAAGTGAAAAAGAAAGAAAACTCATGGCTACTAACTACTAATGACTCCACTAACATGCTAACCTCTTAGTGATAGTTACCTCATATGTATCATTGGCCATCACTAGTCCTTGGTTCAAGAGCTTTACAAAGTAAGGCTCATATGTTAACTTTCATATCCACATACAACTAACAAGTGTAAGCTATATTAAATCATCAAAACCCAATAAGAGCAAGCATGAAATAAAGTAATGTTAGCTTATTAGAGATTTAAATGTTAGAGTGTTAGATCCATCATCATGAGCCATCAATGCTCTTGCAAGAGAAAGGCCAAGTAGAGACTATTAGATTCATGTGGATTATCAAGTAAGAACTTAGCAAGTTAGTGGTTAGTAGTTAGTTGCCATGAGAGCAAATTAGCTAAACATGTAAAAGGAGTTAGAGAAGAAAACAAAGATAAGTTAAGAAAGCACCTTTCATAGATTGTCACTTTCTATTATAAGCACTCTTGCTTCCTCACCATGTACCACTCTCTCTCCTATTACAAGATCTAAAAGAAATGAAAAATATAAAGGAGGAAGATGAAGAACACTAACCTAAACTACCCTAAACTACAAAATGGAGATGAAAACTACCCTAAACTCTGCATATCCTGCTGAAGGAGAACCCCAGGGGTATTTATAGGCTCCAGGGGAAAGGGGGGCCATGGGGCAAACCCTGGCCCAAAGTACGGGTGCAGCCGCGCCCGTACAGCCGCAAAAACGCGGCAAGCGGCTCTTCTAGAGCCGCGCGCGTGGCACTTCGGGCCGCGCACTGTCCTCTCTGTCCCCCTGTCGGCGTCAGCGCCCGGTTTCTGATTTTCAGCCCCTGGTTTTGACAAAACAGCTCTCCAAGGTCAATGGCTATATTATAGGCCTTTAATCACCCTTTAAATTGTGATTTAGGGTCTTCTGTCTTCTTTTTCATTGTATACCATGGACCTAGAAACATGTAAGAGAGGTATTATTAGCAGAATTTAATATTAAATAAATGTGAAGATGTGATATAAATATGCAGTTTTAGGGACTAATCACCCGCCTTCACACAGAAAGATTTTCACTATACGTCCACATAGGACCTCCCACATAGGGAACTTCCACCGAGGATTTGGTAATACAAACTTGGAGTACACAATTCCTCTCTCAACACAACCACCTCTACACAAGAGGAAAGGCACTAAAACAATCACCTCTACACAAGAGGGATAAGGCACTAAGCCAAACTACATCACAATCACCTTTACACAAAGAGGGATAGCCACAAACCCAAAGCATAACCTCCTCTACACTTAGAGGGATAGGCACAAAGTCAAAAGAAGAAAAAGAATAAAACTTGGTGATCTCAAAGACCACAAACAACTCTTGGTGATCACAATAGACCACAAACACTTTTTCCCACAAAAATAAGATCCTATAAATATAATAGATATGATAGCTCAAGTGTGAGAAAGTAAGGTGTTTAGAAATAAATCACAAAGAAAAATACTTGAGAAAAACACTAGATAGAAATAGAAATGAAAATCAAAACCAATTTCTCAAAGACTATTTTTCCTTGATTTTTCAACCCTTGAAAACAAATAAAAGATAAATCTTTTTAACCCAAAAACTCTTTAAACTTGCTACTAAAATACTTTTATAGATGGGAAAATTTGCTCTAAAAACTTGTTAAAAATAGCCTAAGAGAAGAGTATTTATACCCTCTCAAAAATCTAGACGTTGCAGCCAGAAAATGCCCAAAATACCCATCTGGTCGACTGGCCAACGGTCATATTTCTGACCGTTGTGCCTCCGGTCAACCGCCCGGTTGACCGGGCCAAGCCTATTGGTCGACCCGCAGCACCCGAGAGTTAGGTGCTTTCAGTCGGTCGACCGGCCTACTAGGCTGGCCTTTTGTGCACGTCTCGTGCACATCAGTCGACTGGTCCAATCGATCGACCCCTGGTCCGGTCGACCGCCAGCATGGTCTGGCTGGGTTTTTAAGGGATTAAAAACTTGTCTTTTTAACTTTAATGAAACCTCATAAAATCTTATAAATTTCACAAAAATAAGTTCTTATTAGAATTAGAAGAACAAATATGTGTGACTAAAATTTAACACGTATTACAAACTATTTGAACATTTTTGTGATATAGAAATTAGATTTTAACACAAAATTAGTATTTTCCAAAAATCAAACTTTGAAATGAAAATTTGATTTTTCTCAAACTTGTATAAATACAAAAACAAGAAATTTAAACTCTTTTTGAAGCATATTATATATGGATAGAATCCAATACACATGTAAGATATATATATCTATGTTTTTAACATGAAATCCAAAATAGGTTAAACCGAAAACCAAACATATTGAAACTTGTGTGTGTGTAAATTTGAGCATATCTACACAAGATCTAAATATGAGCTAAGCTAAACACAAACTGAAGTCTTCTTGTAGAACTCCTTCTCCAAGCCGACTCGATCCAAGCACGATCCAAATAGCTTGACTCCAACCGAGTGCTAGATGCGATCTTGACGTGCGAGCTCTTGAATCTACATGTGTTAGCTCCAAAACTCCTTTGCTCCAAAACTCCTTTGTTGAAGCTAAACACCTACTAATATCTTGATCAATAATTGAAACTATATAAACACAAGATTATTAGTATTATAACTACATGAGTTAATCATCATCAAAACTAGAGTGATGGGTTTTTGGGTCAACAGTCTCCCCCTTTTTGATGATGACAAAACTCATGGAGTTATATATGCATGGATTAAAGATAAGCTTTATAGAAGCTCCCCCTTAACTCATGCATAGCATAAACAATAAAGATATTCAATGAAATGCGTAAGCTAAACAAAAACATATATGCGTAAATACCAATATTAAACATGCATATATATAAACTCACTAAATTCTTCTCCCCTTTTGTCAATTCATCAACAAAGGGGCGAAGGAAAAATAAGCAATAAAGATGTATATGCGATATACATTCATGAAGAGGAGAGACGTAAAGTTAACTCCCTCTGCATTCATGCATTACATGAAGAAGAGATAACTAGGCCCTAACTCACATAAAGCATAATATACAATGCATAGACGGGGATGTTAGGCTCCCCCTACACACGTGTATCACATAAAGACGAGAGGTCAAACTCCTCAATGTGAGATACACTCAACATGAATCTATATATATAGAGAAGATGTTAAACTTCCCTTGCATATAGGCAATACATATCCACAAATCTTGAAAAAATTTTAAAACAAATTTTGAATTTTCTGGAAGTCAACAAAATAAAATTTGATATAAATGAAATCAACTTGTAGTTGATAAACAAAAGTTGGTGCCACTTGTATAAAAACAAAATTTTGACACACCAATAGAAGATTTTTGATACCAATTGAAAATGAAACATTGTAAGTTTTTTTGTACCAATTGAAATATATTGTAAATTTTGATACTAATTGAATGTAAAAACTAAATTTTTGGGTAAACACAACTCATTTTGCAATAAGGATACCAAAGTGAGAATAATACCAATTTAAGATTATTGATACTAATATTGAAAATGTTAGCATATACCAAAATAAAGTATTTTCATCATAAAGAGTGAGAGTATGATACTAATTGAAAATAAAATCGATTAAAAGATAAAACATTAATTTTTCTCCCCTTTATGAAATACTAATAAAAACAATGTACAAGCTTGTATAAGATACCAATTAAAAAATAATCGACATTAAGGACTAAATCAAGCTTAGTCAGAAAAATCATGAGTACACAAAATAATTTTTTATTTTAAAAATCATGTATATCTCATACTTAAGAAATTTTGACACCAATTGAAAGATAAAATATGAAGTACATTTTGATACCAAAAAAAGATTCCCAATTGAAATATCAATTGACAATAATGCATAAGCTTATTATGAAACCAATTAACATTTAAGATTAAGTCAAGCTTTAGCATAAATATAATTTGTGCTTTAAGATGTAAAGATATTGTAAGCACAATCAAATCATATATATATATATATATATATATATATATATATATATATATATATATATATATATATATATATATATATATATATATATATATGAAAATTGAAATACTAATTGAAATTGATACTATTTGAAATTTGAAGCATACACATATAGGAAAACATATATGAGTATACAAAAATAGATTTATCATGAAAGTCGTGTATAACTCATACCTACCACCCTATTCATGCACATGTTTAAATAGATTTTTAATAAGAGCATATAAGGCATGGTCACCCATCCATCCGCCCTTTAAGGACAGAAGTTTTTAAAAATAGGATTTGAAAATTTTAATATAATTTGAAAAACTCTACCAAAATGAAGAGTAACGCAACTAATTTTATGATAATTTTGTAAACTAGTACGAAGTCCTTCAAGTAAGGAATAAAACATGAATGAATCCATGAAAACATGAAAATCACATGATCATCGACACTCAAATAGCAATAAAAGCTCATATAACCTCATGAAATAAAAATCATGAGTAAACATCAAATATTGGGTGTAAAAAAATCATATAATCAATAAAATCATGGAAATAAGACATTGAAACTCATATAAAATTCGTTTTATTAAAAATATGATAATCATCAAAACTACACAAGCATCAAGATATATGTAAGTTTTGTTGAAACTAAAAGTATACATACATATCTCAAAAATAAATGAGTCCATAAAAGAATTTGCATGAAGGCAAGTGACTCAAGGGTATACATGTATATTTATTAGTTTTAGACAAAATTAACATATACATGAAGCTAAACACATTATCATGAAAACATGTACAAAAGTAGGGAATACAGTCTAAAAATGTAAGAATCATCAAAATTATGCTATACAAGTACATTTAATGGGTACAATTGAGCAATAAAGTACAAACATATAATAATCAAATGTGGCTTACTAGTTGTACAAGTATAAACATAAGTTTTAATAAAAATTACATCTAAACATGTAATCAAAACATGAAGTACAAATTAATAAACAATCATGATCATTAGAATAAATGCACATGTTTTAGATTTAAGATATGCACAATAGCTAAATTATAGTAAGAATACAAAAATATGAATCCATATGAACATGGGTGTATCTCAAATACTACATATGTACATCACAAGTCTAATTATCATGACATTTAATATAATGAACATGAAAAATCAAAACATGCTAAAAATCAATAATACGAAAGCATGTACTCAAAATGGGAGTTAGAGATAGTTACCAAAACTTTTTGTGTAATCTCTAGATCTCCAAACCATGGTGGTCCTCTCACCAAATTTTCATTGAAAGTGATGCATCCAAAAATGTCACCATTTAGCTCGGAACGCATCCACCATCAAGCCACTATTACTCTCACGTCAAGCAAGAGCCAACACCTACATCAAATAAAATAAGGGTGAATTTTGGTACCCATACCTTCTTGGGTCCATAGAGGTAGCACCTTTCCTAACCCAAACAAATTTGTTTACAAAATTTGAATTATGTATTCTATCATAACAAACATTGCAAGGTGGCCTTACCTCCACAATGTGTACAAGTGTACACGTGAGCATACATAGTTTCATGTGTGTGAACATGATAAGCATGTGTATGCCGTGAATGGTGTGCATGCATATGAGGAACATGTTTCTTGCGAAACATGGATTCCAATCGCGTGTGGCTCATGACACAATGGTTCAAAGTGGAGTCCAAACAATCAATACTCTTCTTCAAAGCACATATATCACTTTCAATGATTGAAGAAGATGTGGAGCAAGCAACATGTTTAACAATAGAGGAAGAGGCAATAGGAACATGACAAACATGAGCATCAAAATCATTTTTCAAAGAAGAGTTTCTTTTGAAACAGATTTTAATTCTTTTGAAATCAAATCAATTTTATTTTTCAAAGAATTGTTCTCTTTTAAAATAATTTCAAGTTTTGAAGACAAAATCTCATTTTTCTTCAAAACATCATTTCCATTATTTTTATTCTTTAAAATTTTGTTTTCATTTAAGGCAAGGTCAAGTTGGGATTTCAATGAGTCCTTTTCACTTGAAATCTTATCCCTCTCTTGCAAGACCAAATTAAGTTTAGACAACAAATTTTTATTTGCTTCTTTTAATTTAAAACCTTTTTTTTCAAAAGTTTGTATTTTTCTAGCAAGTTTTCACAAAAGATAGATAGTTCTTCATTTAAAGCATCGGCATCCATATGATCATCACCTGAAGAACAAATACTATTATCTAGTTGAGTGTCCGAGTTTACCTCAAGGGAGTCATTCCCTTGGACCATGTAGCAAGCTTGTTCGGACTCATCTCCACTAGATTTCTTCTCCACATATTTTGTCGTTTGAAGTTTAGGAGAGGTCAATGTGTTCCACATTGCAAAAGCGGAATCACAATGAGAAACCAAAGATAAATAATCTTTACTTAATGTATGCTTTAGTGCATCTAGGGCTAGTATATTGGCCTCTATGTACTTGTCATTACCAAGATAAGATTTCTTAGTAGTGGTAAGGTAAACATGCAAACCTAGAGCTTTTAAATAAACACTCATCCTAAGCTTCCATATTTCGATGTTAGAAACATCAAACATGGGAGGGGCAAGGTAATCCATGAGTGTATAGACTATATGTGTGCAAATACAAATCTAGATTAGCGAACTAAGATCTCACTCCTAGGTGGTTAAACTTAATATCAGGAGCGTATGCTCTGATACCAATTGAAAATACACCTAGAGGGGAGGTGAATAGGTGTATTAGATAATCTAATGCAAATGATGCGGAATTAAAAAATAAATGCAACACCTTATGTGTAACCAAAGAGTGTAGCCGAATTTCAGGTGAAGGGCTCTGGACTAACTCCTCTTGATTCCTTTAAATAAGAGTTGAGGTGCTATATGAAGCTCTCTTGATTCAACACAAATATAGGCACACAAACAATACCAAGCATGTAAGATATGAATAGTATGATGCAATGTAAGATATAAGAGAGAGAAAGAGAGAAAGAGAGAGAGATAGTGGATCAATCACAAACAACACGATATGTTTCGAGGTTCGAGCCACCGCTCTACGTCCCTGCCTTCACACAGAAGGATTTCCACTATACTTTCCCACAGGACCTCCCACACAGGGAACCTCCACCGAGGTTTTGGTAATATAAACTTGAAGTACACAACTCCTCTCTCAAAACAACCACCTCTATATAAGAGGTAAGACACAACAACAATCACCTCTACACAAGAGGGATAAGGCATTAAGTCAAACTACACCACAATCACCCATACACAAAGAGGGGTAGCCACAAACCCAAAGCACAACCTCTGCTACACTTAGAGGGATAGGCAAAAAGTCAAAACAAGAAAAAGAATATAACTTGGTGATCACAAAGACCACAAACAACTCTTGGTGATCACAATAGACCACAAACACTTTTTCTCACAAAAATAAGATCCTATAAATAGGATAGATATGATAGCTCAAGTGTGAGAAAATAAGGTGTTTGGAAAACAAATCACAAAAAAAATACTTGGAAAAAACACTAGATAGAAATAGAAATGAAGATCAAAATCATTTTCCCAAAGACTATTTTTTCTTAATTTTTTCAACCCTTGAAAACAAATAAAAGATAAATCTTTTTAGCCCAAAAACTCTTTAAAACTTACTGCTAAAACACTTGTATAGATGAAATAATTTGCTCTCTAAACACTTGTTAAAAATAGCCTAAGGGATGGGTATTTATACCCTCTCAAAAATTCTAGCCGTTGTAGCCAGAATACCCTTCCGGTCGACCGGCTGGTCGACTAGCCAACGGTCATATTTCTGACCGTTGTGCCTCCGGTTGATCGCCTGGTCGACCGGGCCAAGCCTGTTAGTAACTTCAATAAAATCCTATAAAATCCTATAAATTCCACAAAAATAAGTTCTTATTAGATATTAGAAGAAAAAATATGTGTGACTAAAATTCAACACATATTACAAACTATTTGAACCATTTTTATAATATAGAAATTAGGCTTTAACACAAATCGGTATTTTCCAAAAATCAAACGTTGAAATGAAAATCTGATTTTTCTCAAACTTGTATAAATACAAAAACAAGATATTTAAACTTTTTTTGAAGCATATTGTATATGGATAGAATCTAATACACATGTAAGATATATGTCTATATTTTTGACATGAAATCCGAAATAGGTTAAACCATGGTTCAAAGACTCGGTCGAGTCGGAGACGACTCGACCGAGTCGTATCCGTCTCGGCTCGTTTCAAGACGAGTCCGAGTCACGAATCGGTCGACTCAACTCAAAAGAGATCGACTCGGCTGAGAATCGGAGTTGACTCAGTCGACTCGGCCGATTCACGGCCGAATCGGTCATGACTCAGCTGAGTCGACCGAGTCGACTCTGATTCTCGGCTTAGTCAGCTCGAAACGTATATTCACCCGTGATGAACGGTATAAAAAAAAGAAAAAGAAAAAAAAACTTACCTCTCTCGTTCAGATCTTGAGATTGCCATCGCTGCCCGATTGTCACCGCTCAGATCTGAACTCCGTCGCCGGCCGCTCCCCTCCAGCCCCAAGTAATGTTCCTCCCTCTCCCCCTCTCTCACCCGCTCTCTCTCCCTCCTTTCTATCTCCCGTCTCTCTCTATCTCTATCCCTCCCCCCTCCCTCTGTTTCTCTCCCCCCTCCCTTTCTTACCCACCCTTTTTCTTTCCCTTTTCATCTTCTATCTCTCTCTGTCTCTTTCCCCTCTCCCCTCTCTCTCTCCCTGTTTTCGATCCCTCCCCCTCCGAGTTATAAGAGAAGCAGATGATATTGGTGGTGGTGTAGATGTGAGATTTTTATCCAGTTCTACTAGTGATGATGGTGAAGATGGTGATGATAATAATGACAGTGATAGCAGCGATGGCGGTGATGGCCGCGGTGGTGATGATAATAATGAGAGCAACAATAGTACTGATAGATGAGTTTATAGTCTTGAAGGTGATATGTAAATATTAAGTATGACATCAAGCTAACATTATGGTGTGACATATGTCCATGACTACGACAGCTTGAGAGATCTACGAGCACTACTATCGCTTTATCTACTTATTACAGAGATGATTATGATGATGATTTTGTATCTTATCGCAATTCAATGTGGAAATAACTACATTAGGATGTATTTATGAATGTAGTTTATGCAATTTATTATATTGTGCATGTATTTTGATATGCTTCTACCGACGATGCGTGTATTTATACTTTCACTTTATATTTAGTATGCTAGGTGATATGTTTTGGACATGTGATACATAAATGTGAATGTCTACATTCTTTTAAGATTTGTCGTGATTTTTTCAGAATTTTTTACGTTTTTTATGTAGCATTTTGCGTGAATCATCCGAGACCGATCTGAGTCATCGAGACCGATCCGTCTCAGTGCTCACCGAGTCGGCGGCCGAGACCACGACTATGAACCATGGGTTAAACCGAAAACCAAACATATTGAAATTTGTGTGTGAACTTGAGCATATCAACACTATCTATCTTACACAAGATCTAAACATAAACTAAACTAAATACAAACCGAAGTCTTCTTGTAGAACTCCTTCTCCAAGCCGACTCGATCTAAATACGATCCAAAGAGCTTGACTCTAATCGAGTGCTAGATACGATCTTGATGCGCAAGCTCTTGAATCTACATGTGTTAGCTCCAAAACTCCTTTGTTGAAACTAAACACCTACTAATATCTTGATCAATAACTGAAACTATATAAATATAAGATTATTAGTACTATAATTACATGAGTTAATCATCATCAAAACTAGAGTGATGGGCCTTTGGGCCAACAAAAATGACAAAGGTTGAGCCCGTCGGGTCTAGAGAAGACAGGGAGGATTTAAAAGATGCTTGATGAAGTTCGTGTTAAAGTGGAGAAATTTATTGTGTATTCAATTTAAGTGGATATTTATTAAAAGTGGCTTGAATACACAAGCATGCTTGTGTAGTCTTAAACAAGCCACCCTATCTAATGACACCTATTACTTAGTCACCGTGAGAATTAATTTAGTCACCCTATGAAAATAATTCAATCACCCTAATAAAAGGGACTTGCAGGATGCGCTGATCGAGATGGGTGTTGGATGTTGATGGGGTTTTGGCTTCTATGTAAAGGAATGCTATGGGTGATGAAATGGAAAGAGCAAGTGAAGAAAAAGAGAGTAAGTTAAAGGCTTTTGTATACACTCTCATTTCTTCTCTCCCTCATTTTGTTCCTATTATAAATTGGGTATTGTGGGTTTGAGTGAGTGAGTCACATTAATCGAACCACGTTAAATACTGACGTGTTGTCCTCTTTGTCCTTATTAGCTTATAGTTGTTATTTGTTTAATCCCTACTTGTACTTACCATCTCTTGTATTAGAAACTCATTGCTATCATTTGGAATGTTTGTGTCATTTGCTCGCCCACTAAGTGTTAGCTATTAAACTTGTTACATGCATTAGTAATTATGTTATTCATGTATTCATGCACTTATGAGATACATATACATGAGAAATTCATGAACTAGTTTGAAGAGTCATGTAGTTTGGTGTTTGAAGAGTCATGTGGTTTGGTGTTTGAAGAGTCATGGAGGATGTTCCAAAAGGCCTATATAAGGAAGTGCATATGTAAGTCCAATTGAATAACTCGAAATATAAAGTTCATTTCATCCTTCTAGAAAAACTATTCTCAACAAAATTGGTATCAGAGCCAAGACACCTATGGCTTCTTCTAGTTCTATCCAAACCCAAGTGCCCCTCTTAACTAAAACCAATTATGGTAAATGGAGTATCCAAATGGAGGCCTTGTTGGGATCCATGGGAGCATGGAACACGGTGGTAAATGGAGCCAAGGAGGATGAGATGAAGAAGGAGAAGAAGGCGTTGTAACCAATCTACCAAGGAGTAGATGATGCCACGTTCGAGTTGATCGCCTCTGCAAAAACTTCTAAGAAAGCTTGGGAGATCTTGAAGAAAGCCTTTGATGGCGTAGAAAGAGTGAAGAAAATCCGCTTGCAATCTTTGCGAGCAGATTTTGAGGCCCTACAACAAGAAGGGTCAGAATCCATTGGTGATTACTTTCACCGAGTAAATTCCATTGTGCATGAGATGAGGCGATATGGTGAGAAGATTGAGGACGTACGTGTTGTGGAGAAGATCATGAGATCTCTACACTCAAGATTTGATTATATCGCTGTGGCGATTGAAGAATCAAATGATCTTGAGGATATGTCAGTGGAAGAGCTCCAAGGCTCTCTACAAGTTTATGAAGAAAGAGGCTTGCGAAAGAAGAAAGAAGAAGGAAAGACTATGGAGCAAGCGCTTCAAGCCACTCTTCCCAAAAGAAGGATGGATCTTCAAGAGGAGGCTACCATCGAGGAAGAGGTGGACGTGGTGGCAAAGGACGAGGTGGTCGTGGTAACCACTTCAACGAACAAAGCAGCACCCATGGTGATGAAAGTGAAGGGAATGGTCGTGGAAGCCATGAAACTCGTGGCCGAGGCCGCGGTCGAGGTCGTGGACGGAAAGGAAGGTATGATAAATCTCATATTCAGTGCTATGTTTGTAAGAAATATGGCCATTTCTCCTATGATTGTTGGTATAATTCTGACAATGATGGTGGAGAAAAGGCTAATCATGTGGAGCTAAGTGAAGGATAAGTGTTGCTCATGTCCTATAATGAAATTGAGCCGCCTCAAACGGTCACATGGTTCATAGACACGGGAGCCTCAAATCACATGAGTGGAAGAAAGGAGTTCTTCACAAGGCTCGATGAAGGTCATCAAGGCTACATCACATTTGGTGATCTTTCCAAATGTCCAATTGAAGGAAAAGGTGATGTTGTCTTTAAACTTCAAAATGGTAGGGAGCTTTGCATCTCTGATGTCTATTATGTCCCTGCTATAAAAAGTAATTTATTGAGTATTGGACAATTGTTGGAAAGAGGATATGGCATCAAGACGAGCGATCTAGCTCTTAGCTTGTTGGATAAGAATAACAGGCTGATTACACATGTGAAGATGACAAAGAACAGGATGTTCCCGTTGAAGCTCTCAATTGTGGAGTCGAGGTGCATGAAGGCAACGACTCAAGATCACAGCAATCTGTGGCATCTTCGCTATGGACATCTCAATTTTGAGGCATTGAAGCTAATGGAGAAGAAGAAAAATGATACGTGGGAGCTTACATCACTTCCACAAGATTCAAAACCCATTGGTGTTAAATGGGTATACAAGACAAAGAGAGATGCCAAAGGTGTGGTAGAGCGACATAAGGCAAGATTGGTCGTGAAGGGCTATAAGCAAACGTATGGCATCGACTATGAAGAGGTCTTTGCCCCAGTAGCAAGGCTAGAAACGGTGAGGTTGTTGATCTCACTTGCGGCCCAACGACAGTGGAAAATGCATCAAATGGACGTGAAGTCGGCATTCCTAAATGGGAAACTTGAAGAAGAAGTTTATGTTGAACAGCCACCAGGATTCATTATTAAAGGGCAAGAAAAGAAGGTGTACAAGCTGAAGAAGGCTCTCTATGGGCTAAAGCAAGGACCAAGAACATGGAATTCAAAGATTGATAATTACTTCATGCAAC
Organism: Agave tequilana; assembly: GCA_038442645.1. NCBI lineage: Eukaryota > Viridiplantae > Streptophyta > Magnoliopsida > Asparagales > Asparagaceae > Agave > Agave tequilana. Next base: position 64,690 of record JAVJIF010012694.1, read on the forward strand.
AAGGATTTATGAGGTGCCCTGATGAGCATTCTTTATATGCTAAGGCAAACTCACATGGAGAAGTATTGTTTGTTTGCTTGTATGTAGATGATCTGATGTTTACAGGTAGCAGTCACTCTATGATCCAAGACTTCAAGCTCTCAATGAAAAAGGAGTTCGAGATGACGGATCTAGGCCTAATGAAATATTTTCTAGGCATTGAGATGCAACAAGGTGAAGATGGTATTTTTATTTCCCAATCAAAGTATGCAAAGGAGATCTTAGAGAAATTTGCCTTTGAAGACTGCCACCCAATTGACACACCTATTGAGTTTGGTCTCAAATTAACCAAGGAGGGTGAAGGGAAGCTAGTCAACCCAACTTATTTCAAAGTCTCATGGGTTGTCTAAGGTATTTGACTTGCACTCGTCCTGATATTCTAATTGGAGTAGGACTTGTGAGCAGGTTTATGGAGACCCCGAGAACTCCCATTTGAAGGCAGCAAGGAGGATTCTTAGTTATATTAAAGGAACGGTTGATCATGGACTGTTCTACTCGCAGAATCACAACCTTAAATTGGTTGGTTTTAGCGATAGTGATTGGGCTGGAAGCCGTGAAGATCGAAGGAGTACAACTGGGTTCGTATTCTATCTTGGTGATGCTGCATTTACTTGGTCGTCGAAGAAGCAATCCATAGTTGCTCTTTCAACCTGTGAAGCTGAATATATAGCAGCAGCCGCTTGTGTTTGTCATGCTATATGGTTGAGGAGACTATTAGAGAGAATGACGTTAAAGCAAGAAGAAGCGACCAAGATCTACATCGATAACAAGTCGGCCATTGCTCTAGCAAAGAACCCGGTTCATCATGAGAGATCAAAGCATATTGACACTCGATTTCACTTCATAAGAGAACACGTGAAGATGAAGGAGGTGGAGTTGCACCACAAAAGTTCGAGTGATCAAGTTGCCGACATTTTCACAAAAGCATTGAAGACGGATGCCTTTCAAAAATTAAGGAAGAAGCTTGGCGTCCAAGTTCGTGGAGAAACAAGTTTAAGGGAGGAGAATGTTAGCTATTAAACTTGTTACATGCATTAGTAATTATGTTATTCATGTATTCATGCACTTATGAGATACATGTACATGAGAAATTCATGAACTAGTTTGAAGAGTCATGTAGTTTGGTGTTTGAAGAGTCATGTGGTTTGGTGTTTGAAGAGTCATGGAGGATGTGTTGGCCCAAAGGCCCATCACTCTAGTTTTGATGATGATCAACTCATGAAGTTATGATTACTAATGATCTTGTGTTTAATTAGTGACAGATTCATTATCAAGATCTTAGTAGGTGTGGAGCTTCAACAAAAGTTTTAAAGACAAGTTGAAAGCTAGCACCGGGTGATTCACGAGCCTATGCATCAAGAACACATCTAGAGATGAGCTCGGTGGATTGTATTTGGACCAAGTCAAGAAGATGAGAAGACTTCAAGGGAAGACTTCAAGATCAAGACTTGTGTCTAGGTATAAGATTTTATTTTTGTTTTTAGATAAAATGTAAAGGATAGAATAGTGGTGGAATGCTCAAGTATAGATATCACACACACACTCTTGTTAGAATTGTTTTCATAAAAGATTTTTCTTTTTGAAAAAATACAAGTTTGGTTTTTTGGTGGTTCTCATATACTTATCCTTCAACCAAAACTAAGTTTTATGCTTAATATCAAAAACATAGATATTTCATCTTGATTGTGTAGTGGATCATATCCATACACACTATGCTTTAAAATGAACTCAAATATCTTGTTTTTGTATTTTGTGAAGTTATGGAAAAATAAGTTTTAGAAAAATATATTTTTAGAAAAACAGTTTTTATTGTGATTAAAACTATTTTTTAGATTTACTGTGAATTTATGGGATTTTTATTGAGTGAAAAGACCTATTTTCAAAACCCATATCTGTGCAGAACTGAGGACTGGCTGACAGGCCAAGTCGGTCGACCGGACCGGTCGACCGCACCATGGTCGGTCGACCGTCCGAGTCGACCGACGTGCACAGCCTTGTGCACGTTGTCAGCACAGTGGCCGGTCGACCGGGACGGTCGACCGCTGGAGAGAGCTGTGCTCTCGGGTTTTATCGGTCGACCGGGACGGTCGACCGGAGGCTCCAACGGTCGGATTTTGACCGTTGGCGGTCGACCGGCCCGGTCGACCGGCAGCACTGACAGATCCCAACGGCTAGTTTTTTCTGGCCTCTATAAAAGGGGGTTTTGTCATTGTTTGAAGCTAAGATTTTAGGAGAGCTTTTGTCCAGTTATTTCCATTCTTTTAGCAGAGTTTTCTCCACAAAATAGAGTACCAATATTTCCTATCAAAAGGGATTTTATCAAGAGAGTGTTTATTGTGAATTCTTGAGTTTTCCATCAAAGTTCTTTCCTTGATTTCTCACACTACACTTGAGCATCCATAGTTGTATCTATCCTATAGGAGAGTGTTGTAGTGAGAGTTTTTGTAGGTGATCAAGTGTTTAGATCACCAAGATTTCATCTTGTACTTTGAGGAGACGGGCAAGTGTGCTCGTGGTTGTTTAGGGTTCGGGTGCGAACTCTTGTAGCTTGAGGTGCGGCCTCGACGAGCCGGTGGGCTTGTGGTGTGTAAGGGACTTTGGGAGTCCGAGGGCTTGTAGGTGTTGCGGCACCAAGGAGAGATCCGGTTGGATCGTGCATAGTGGAAATCCTTCGTGTGTCGAAGGCGGGGATGTAGAGCAAGTGTGCTCGAACCTCGAAACAAACCCTTTGTATTTGCGATTGCTCACTCTTGCTCTCTTACTCTTTTTGTCTCACTTATATCTTGCATTACTTTATAGTCTTTATCTCTTATATGCATGATATACCTTTGTGCTAATAATTGCTATACTTGCTTGGGATTGTTATTAACACTAGTATTCAACCAAGAGAGCCGACGCGGCACCTCAACCCATTCAAGGGGAATCTAGAGGAGTTTGTCCAGAGCCTCGCAAGGGGAATTCGGCAACACTCTTGTGTTATACATAAGTGTTCAATTAAAAAAAGTTTAATTTGGTCAACTTAGTTTTAATTCCGCATTATTTGTTCATAAGTGACCATTAGATTAGCCATCACCTATTCACCCCCCCTCTAGGTGATCTTACAATTGGTATCAGAGCCAAGTGCTCTTGATATTGGGTCTAACAACCTAGAGTTAAAGATCCTACTTTTAGGCTAATCACAATATTTTGTACACTCACAATGGACTTCATGTCACCACCCACCTTTGACACTCTTAACATCCAAATTTGGAAGGTTAAGATGTCTTTGTTCCTCAAAGGACTTGGCCTTAGTGTATATCTTGCCACAACTAATAAAGAATATTGCTTAAATGGTAAGAACATTGAGGCTAATGCAAAAGCCCTTCATGCTATTAAGTCAACCCTAAATGATGATTATTTATCTAGGGTTTCTAATGTTGAATCGGCTTTTGTAGCTTGGAACATCATCACCTCCCTTGGCGAAAAGGACCTATACTATGCGGGGAGCGATTCGGACGTTGGAAGCGACATCTCCAACGTATGCTATATGGTCCAAGGGGATAACCCCCTTGAGGTAAACACCGAATCCGAGGATGAGGATGTTAATATGTCATATGATGAGCTTAATACATTTTGCCAATTATTGCTTGAGAATATGACATGATTAAAAAGAAAATAAAAATTTGAAAAAGTAACTTGATTGCATGCATGTAGAACATGACTCTTTTAGAAGTAACATTGCATGTTTAGAAAAAGATAATAAAATTTTGAAAAAGAATTTTGATGCCATGCTTAATGATAAAGATTCTTTAGAAAATAAAATGGCATGCTTAGAAAAAGAAAATGAAGATTTGAAAAATGAGAATATTTCCTTAATGTCTAAATTGAATGTTTTATGTGAAGGAAATATGATTTTGAAAAATAAGATTGATTTGGTGGAAAAAACAAAAGGAAGATGTTTTTCAAGAAAATAAATCTTTGAAAAGAAAAATTTGTGAAAAAGAAAAAGATTTTGTTTCACAAAAGAAAAAGAAAAGTGATTCTATATCTCATCATGCTTCTCATGCTCACATTGATCAAAATGAGATTAAAAATTTGAAAAATAAAATTGATAATTTGAGCTCTAATTTGAGCTCATGTGCATTCAATCATACTAGATTGGAATCCTTGTTTCAAAAGAAACAAGTTCCTCATACTCATGCACATCATCATCATGACCATGCTTATGATGCACATCATGCTCACACTCCCACTCATAAGTATGCTAAGGTGTACACATGTACACATTGTGGCCGCAAAGGCCATCTAAGAAAATTTTGTTATGAAAGGTTAAATGTTCTTATTTTTGATAAAAATAAAAATGCTTGGGTTCCTTACAAGACTAACCCCATAGGACCCAAGAAAATATGGGTACCAAAATTCCCACCTTGTGTATTTGATGTAGATGAGGAATCTCTCAAAACGTGAGAGATTTGGTGCCTTGATGGTGGGTGCATTTGAACTAAAATGACACATACTTGGAGCACCGCTATCAAGGAATTTTGGTGGGTCAACCACCATGCTAGGAGCTTTGGAGTTGGTAACGATTTCTAAACTCCTATTTCATTTATGCACATGTTTTTAATTTCATGTAGCATGTTCATATTTTTTTTGGTACTTCATGTGGCATTTACATGCTTAAATGTAGAATGTGTCAAAACTTGCATTTATACATATATGTATAGTGAACTACAATTGACTCATACATATTTGAACTTCATGCTCATTTGTATCCACTATATGCATGTGTATAGGCTAGTTTTGATGATTCGGTCATTTATACTTGTTATGCCTATCTTTGATCTTACTTCATGTATATGTGTGTTTAATTCAAATCTAATAAATATACATGTATACCCCTTGAGTCATTTGTCTTCATGCAATATATATTGGACTCTTTTCATATTTGGGATATGTATGCGTATTGTTAGAATTGGATAAATCATACATATACCATGAAGATTAGTATTTTAAATAAATAATAATAAAAAAAATGATTTTTCATTTGTACAACAAATGTGATTTATGATCTTTTTGAGCTTGAATGACTATTTTCATAAAGCATTGCTAAATACAAAATACTTTATGAAAAATATATGATTTGTTTTAAGATGAAAAATAAGATTTTCATGAGATTCATGCTTCACTTTCTATTTTCATGAAAATACCATTTACATAACCTTTGAACACTCATCTTTTATGATAAAAGATAATTTTTGAGCTTTATGGACTATGAGTGCTTGAACTTTTATGTATTTAGTATTATTCATGGAAAATATTTGACTTTGTATTTTTGAAGGATCTTTAACTAGTTTGTCAAAAATCCATTTAAACTAGTTATCTATTCTTCAAATTGATTCACATGATCCTATTTGTAATCATATGGATAAATTCTTTTGTATTTTCAAAATTTATTTGATGCTTCATGATTTGAATATTAGTTTAAATGTTAGCATTTGTCAACACTTGGATTTATACTTATACACATTATGGATCACAAATAAATCTATATATGATTGGGTTTGAATGCTTATTTGTGCCCATTAGGTGTGTTAGTATAACCTAAGTTTTGATGATTATTACATTTTAAACTTGTATTCCCATTTTAGATTTATGCTATGATCATGTGCTTTCATTTCATATGTTTGTCTTGCCAAAACATTAAGATATACATGGATACCTCTTGAGTCATTTGCCTTTCATGCAAATCTATATATAGACTCAAATGTGTTTTAAGGATATGTATGTATACTTAAAGTCTTGTCAAAACATACATATATCTTGAAATATAAATTTTTGTTTTTAATAAAAATTTTGTAATTTTTCAATAAAATTTTTGTGATGGATTTCATGATTTCAAAATTTTAAGGAATATTGAGTTTTATTGCTATTTTTCATGATACCATGTTTCACATAACACTATCACACTCATTTTTTTTGATATGGATTTTATGGATAGAGTGCTTTTTAGTGCCTTGTGTTTCATTGATATTTCATGAAAAACTTTTGACTTATTCCTTGATTGAAGGATTCCGTACTAGTTGTTAAACACCTTCATTTAACTAGTTCGAATTCTTCATGTGGTAGATTATATGATATATACACTTAAGCTTAATTTTCAATTGGTATCTTTAGATATTTTCAATTGGTATCAATTTGATTCATGTTGTATATACTCATATTTTGTTCTTTCATGTATGTATGCATCTACTTCAATTGATATTATATTTTCATACATATATGTGATCTTTTGTGCTTGATTTACACACGTATATTATATACTATATGTTTGCTTATCAAGATTTTGTTTTAAAAAAAAAAAATATTTGATATGAACTTGTGTTTTGTATTGCCTATATGCAAGGAGAGCTTAACATCTCTCTTACATATAGATTCATATTGAGTGTATTGTGTATTGAGGAGCTTAACATCTCTTCTTTATATGGTACACGTGTGTAGGGGGAGCTTCACATCTCCTCTTATGCATTACATAATATGTGTCATGTGAGTTAGGGCTTGTCATCCCTTCTTCATGTAATGCATATGTGTAGGGAAGTTAACTTAGCGTCTTCCTCTTCATGAATGTATATCGCATATAAATCTTATTGATTGATTTGATTTTACCCTCCTTGATTTCCTTATTTTTGACAGAAAGGGGGAGAAAATTTGTTTGATGATTTGAACTTTGAACCCTTTGTTGATGATTGACAAAAAGGGGGAGAAGTATTTGAGTTATATGCATGATTTCCTTAAGGGGGAGAAGTATTTGTTCCTTACTTAAGGGAGACAAAGATTTTGAGATGATTTTGTGTTTTTATACTTGTGCTTTTACTCATGCAATAATATAATAAGATAAAAGCTTGAGAAAAAGATTTGTGCATTCATTTGCATACATATTTATGTGCTTTAATGTCATATCTATTTATTTCTAGTGATGCATGAGTTAAGGGGGAGCTTCTTTGAAGCTTTACTTTAATCCATGCATATATAACGTCATGAGTTTTGTCATCATCAAAAAGGGGGAGATTGTTGGCCCAAAGGCCCATCACTCTAGTTTTGATGATGATCAACTCATGAAGTTATGATTACTAATGATCTTGTGTTTAATTAGTGACAGATTCATTATCAAGATCTTAGTAGGTGTGGAGCTTCAACAAAAGTTTTAAAGACAAGTTGGAAGCTAGCACCGGTTGATTCACGAGCCTATGCATCAAGAACACATCTAGAGATGAGCTCGGTGGATTGTATTTGGATCAAGTCAAGAAGATGAGAAGACTTCAAGGGAAGACTTCAAGATCAAGACTTGTGTCTAGGTATAAGATTTTATTTTTGTTTTTAGATAAAATGTAAAGGATAGAATAGTGGTGGAATGCTCAAGTATAGATATCACACACACACTCTTGTTAGAATTGTTTTCATAAAAGATTTTTCATTTTGGAAAAATACAAGTTTGGTTTTTGGTGGTTCTCATATACTTATCCTTCAACAAAAACTAAGTTTTATGCTTAATATCAAAAACATAGATATTTCATCTTGATTGTGTAGTGGATCATATCCATACACACTATGCTTTAAAATGAACTCAAATATCTTGTTTTTGTATTTTGTGAAGTTATGGAAAAACAAGTTTTAGAAAAACATATTTTTAGAAAAACAGTTTTTATTGTGATTAAAACTATTTTTTAGATTTACTGTGAATTTATGGGATTTTTATTGAGTGAAAAGACCTATTTTCAAAACCCATATCTGTGCAGAACTGAGGACTGGCTGACAGGCCAAGTCGGTCGACCGGACCGGTCGACCGCACCATGGTCGGTCGACCGTCCGAGTCGACCGACGTGCACAGCCTTGTGCACGTTGTCAGCACAGTGGCCGGTCGACCGGGACGGTCGACCGCTGGAGAGAGCTGTGCTCTCGGGTTTTATCGGTCGACCGGACGGTCGACCGGAGGCTCCAACGGTCGGATTTTGACCGTTGGCGGTCGACCGTCCCGGTCGACCGGCAGCACTGACAGATCCCAACGGCTAGTTTTTTCTGGCCTCTATAAAAGGGGTTTTGTCATTGTTTGAAGCTAAGATTTTAGGAGAGCTTTTGTCCAGTTATTTCCATTCTTTTAGCAGAGTTTTCTCTACAAAATAGAGTGCCAATATTTCCTATCAAAAGGGATTTTATCAAGAGAGTGTTTATTGTGAATTCTTGAGTTTTCCATCAAAGTTCTTTCCTTGATTTCTCACACTACACTTGAGCATCCATAGTTGTATCTATCCTATAGGAGAGTGTTGTAGTGAGAGTTTTTGTAGGTGATCAAGTGTTTAGATCACCAAGATTTCATCTTGTACTTTGAGGAGACGGGCAAGTGTGCTCGTGGTTGTTTAGGGTTCGGGTGCGAACTCTTGTAGCTTGAGGTGCGGCCTCGACGAGCCGGTGGGCTTGTGGTGTGTAAGGGACTTTGGGAGTCCGAGGGCTTGTAGGTGTTGCGGCACCAAGGAGAGATTCGGTTGGATCGTGCATAGTGGAAAACCTTCGTGTGTCGAAGGCGGGGATGTAGAGCAAGTGTGCTCGAACCTCGAAACAAGCCATTTGTGTTTGCGATTGCTCACTCTTGCTCTCTTACTCTTTTTGTCTCACTTATATCTTGCATTACTTTATAGTCTTTATCTCTTATATGCATGATATACCTTTGTGCTAATAATTGCTATACTTGCTTGGGATTGTTATTAACACTAGTATTCAACCAAGAGAGCCGACGCGGCACCTCAACCCATTCAAGGGGAATCTAGAGGAGTTTGTCCAGAGCCTCGCAAGGGGAATTCGGCAACACTCTTGTGTTATACATAAGTGTTCAATTAAAAAAAGTTTAATTTGGTCAACTTAGTTTTAATTTCGCATTATTTGTTCATAAGTGACCATTAGATTAGCCATCACCTATTCACCCCCCCTCTAGGTGATCTTACAATTGGTATCAGAGCCAAGTGCTCTTGATATTAGGTCTAACAACCTAGAGTTAAAGATCCTACTTTTAGGCTAATCACAATATTTTGTACACTCACAATGGACTTCATGTCACCACCCACCTTTGACACTCTTAACATCCAAATTTGGAAGGTTAAGATGTCTTTGTTCCTCAAAGGACTTGGCCTTAGTGTATATCTTGCCACAACTAATAAAGAATATTGCTTAAATGGTAAGAACATTGAGGCTAATGCAAAAGCCCTTCATGCTATTAAGTCAACCCTAAATGATGATTATTTATCTAGGGTTTCTAATGTTGAATCGGCTTTTGTAGCTTGGAACATCATCACCTCCCTTGGCGAAAAGGACCTATACTATGTGGGGAGCGATTCGGACGTTGGAAGCGACATCTCCAACGTATGCTATATGGTCCAAGGGGATAACCCCCTTGAGGTAAACACCGAATCCGAGGATGAGGATGTTAATATGTCATATGATGAGCTTAATACATTTTGCCAATTATTGCTTGAGAAATATGACATGATTAAAAAGAAAAATGAAAATTTGAAAAAGTAACTTGATTGCATGCATGTAGAACATGACTCTTTTAGAAGTAACATTGCATGTTTAGAAAAAGATAATAAAATTTTGAAAAAGAATTTTGATGCCATGCTTAATGATAAAGATTCTTTAGAAAATAAAATGGCATGCTTAGAAAAAGAAAATGAAGATTTGAAAAATGAGAATATTTCCTTAATGTCTAAATTGAATGTTTTATGTGAAGGAAATATGATTTTGAAAAATAAGATTGATTTGGTGGAAAAACAAAAGGAAGATGTTTTTCAAGAAAATAAATCTTTGAAAAGAAAAATTTGTGAAAAAGAAAAAAGATTTTGTTTCACAAAAGAAAAAGAAAAGTGATTCTATATCTCATCATGCTTCTCATGCTCACATTGATCAAAATGAGATTAAAAATTTGAAAAATAAAATTGATAATTTGAGCTCTAATTTGAGCTCATGTGCATTCAATCATACTAGATTGGAATTCTTGTTTCAAAAGAAACAAGTTCCTCATACTCATGCACATCATCATCATGACCATGCTTATGATGCACATCATGCTCACACTCCCACTCATAAGTATGCTAAGGTGTACACATGTACACATTGTGGCCGCAAAGGCCATCTAAGAAAATTTTGTTATGAAAGGTTAAATGTTCTTATTTTTGATAAAAATAAAAATGCTTGGGTTCCTTACAAGACTAACCCCATAGGACCCAAGAAAATATGGGTACCAAAATTCCCACCTTGTGTATTTGATGTAGGTGAGGAATCTCTCAAAACGTGAGAGATTTGGTGCCTTGATGGTGGGTGCATTTGAACTAAAATGACACATACTTGGAGCACCGCTATCAAGGAATTTTGGTGGGTCAACCACCATGCTAGGAGCTTTGGAGTTGGTAACGATTTCTAAACTCCTATTTCATTTATGCACATGTTTTTAATTTCATGTAGCATGTTCATATTTTTTTTGGTACTTCATGTGGCATTTACATGCTTAAATGTAGAATGTGTCAAAACTTGCATTTATACATATATGTATAGTGAACTACAATTGACTCATACATATTTGAACTTCATGCTCATTTGTATCCACTATATGCATGTGTATAGGCTAGTTTTGATGATTCGGTCATTTATACTTGTTATGCCTATCTTTGATCTTACTTCATGTATATGTGTGTTTAATTCAAATCTAATAAATATACATGTATACCCCTTGAGTCATTTGTCTTCATGCAATATATATTGGACTCTTTTCATATTTGGGATATGTATGCGTATTGTTAGAATTGGATAAATCATACATATACCATGAAGATTAGTATTTTAAATAAATAATAATAAAAAAAATGATTTTTCATTTGTACAACAAAATGTGATTTATGATCTTTTTGAGCTTGAATGACTATTTTCATAAAGCATTGCTAAATACAAAATACTTTATGAAAAATATATGATTTGTTTTAAGATGAAAAATAAGATTTTCATGAGATTCATGCTTCACTTTCTATTTTCATGAAAATACCATTTACATAACCTTTGAACACTCATCTTTTATGATAAAAGATAATTTTTGAGCTTTATGGACTATGAGTGCTTGAACTTTTATGTATTTAGTATTATTCATGGAAAATATTTGACTTTGTATTTTTGAAGGATCTTTAACTAGTTTGTCAAAAATCCATTTAAACTAGTTATCTATTCTTCAAATTGATTCACATGATCCTATTTGTAATCATATGGATAAATTCTTTTGTATTTTCAAAATTTATTTGATGCTTCATGATTTGAATATTAGTTTAAATGTTAGCATTTGTCAACACTTGGATTTATACTTATACACATTATGGATCACAAATAAATCTATATATGATTGGGTTTGAATGCTTATTTGTGCCCATTAGGTGTGTTAGTATAACCTAAGTTTTGATGATTATTACATTTTAAACTTGTATTCCCATTTTGGATTTATGCTATGATCATGTGCTTTCATTTCATATGTTTGTCTTGCCAAAACATTAAGATATACATGGATACCTCTTGAGTCATTTGCCTTTCATGCAAATCTATATATAGACTCAAATGTGTTTTAAGGATATGTATGTATACTTAAAGTCTTGTCAAAACATACATATATCTTGAAATATAAATTTTTGTTTTTAATAAAAATTTTGTAATTTTTCAATGAAATTTTTGTGATGGATTTCATGATTTCAAAATTTTAAAGAATATTGAGTTTTATTGCTATTTTTCATGATACCATGTTTCACATAACACTATCACACTCATTTTTTTTGATATGGACTTTATGGATAGAGTGCTTTTTAGTGCCTTGTGTTTCATTGATATTTCATGAAAAACTTTTGACTTATTCCTTGATTGAAGGATTTCGTACTAGTTGTTAAACACCTTCATTTAACTAGTTCGAATTCTTCATGTGGTAGATTATATGATATATACACTTAAGCTTAATTTTCAATTGGTATCATTAGATATTTTCAATTGGTATCAATTTGATTCATGTTGTATATACTCATATTTTGTTCTTTCATGTATGTATGCATCTACTTCAATTGATATTATCTTTTCATACATATATGTGATCTTTTGTGCTTGATTTACACACGTATATTATATACTATATGTTTGCTTATCAAGATTTTGTTTTAAAAAAAAAAATATTTGATATGAACTTGTGTTTTGTATTGCCTATATGCAAGGAGAGCTTAACATCTCTCTTACATATAGATTCATATTGAGTGTATTGTGTATTGAGGAGCTTAACATCTCTTCTTTATATGGTACACGTGTGTAGGGGGAGCTTCACATCTCCTCTTATGCATTACATAATATGTGTTATGTGAGTTAGGGCTTGTCATCCCTTCTTCATGTAATGCATATGTGTAGGGAAGTTAACTTAGCGTCTTCCTCTTCATGAATGTATATCGCATATAAATCTTATTGATTGATTTGATTTTACCCTCCTTGATTTCCTTATTTTTGACAGAAAGGGGGAGAAAATTTGTTTGATGATTTGAACTTTGAACCCTTTGTTGATGATTGACAAAAAGGGGGAGAAGTATTTGAGTTATATGCATGATTTCCTTAAGGGGGAGAAGTATTTGTTCCTTACTTAAGGGAGACAAAGATTTTGAGATGATTTTGTGTTTTTATACTTGTGCTTTTACTCATGCAATAATATAATAAGATAAAAGCTTGAGAAAAAGATTTGTGCATTCATTTGCATACATATTTATGTGCTTTAATGTCATATCTATTTATTTCTAGTGATGCATGAGTTAAGGGGGAGCTTCTTTGAAGCTTTACTTTAATCCATGCATATATAACGTCATGAGTTTTGTCATCATCAAAAAGGGGGAGATTGTTGGCCCAAAGGCCCATCACTCTAATTTTGATGATGATCAACTCATGAAGTTATGATTACTAATGATCTTATGTTTAATTAGTGACAGATTCATTATCAAGATCTTAGTAGGTGTGGAGCTTCAACAAAAGTTTTAAAGACAAGTTGGAAGCTAGCACCGGTTGATTCACGAGCCTATGCATCAAGAACACATCTAGAGATGAGCTCGGTGGATTGTATTTGGACCAAGTCAAGAAGATGAGAAGACTTCAAGGGAAGACTTCAAGATCAAGACTTGTGTCTAGGTATAAGATTTTATTTTTGTTTTTAGATAAAATGTAAAGGATAGAATAGTGGTGGAATGCTCAAGTATAGATATCACACACACACTCTTGTTAGAATTGTTTTCATAAAAGATTTTTCATTTTGGAAAAATACAAGTTTGGTTTTTTGGTGGTTCTCATATACTTATCCTTCAACCAAAACTAAGTTTTATGCTTAATATCAAAAACATAGATATTTCATCTTGATTGTGTAGTGGATCATATCCATACACACTATGCTTTAAAATGAACTCAAATATCTTATTTTTGTATTTTGTGAAGTTATGGAAAAACAAGTTTTAGAAAAACATATTTTTAGAAAAACAGTTTTTATTGTGATTAAAACTATTTTTTTGATTTACTGTGAATTTATGGGATTTTTATTGAGTGAAAAGACCTATTTTCAAAACCCATATCTGTGCAGAACTGAGGACTGGCTGACAGGCCAAGTCGGTCGACCGGACCGGTCGACCGCACCATGGTCGGTCGACCGTCCGAGTCGACCGACGTGCACAGCCTTGTGCACGTTGTCAGCACAGTGGCCGGTCGACCGGGACGGTCGACCGCTGGAGAGAGCTGTGCTCTCGGGTTTTATCGGTCGACCGGGACGGTCGACCGGAGGCTCCAACGGTCGGATTTTGACCGTTGGCGGTCGACCGGCCCGGTCGACCGGCAGCACTGACAGATCCCAACGGCTAGTTTTTTTCTGGCCTCTATAAAAGGGGGTTTTGTCATTGTTTGAAGCTAAGATTTTAGGAGAGCTTTTGTCCAGTTATTTCCATTCTTTTAGCAGAGTTTTCTCCACAAAATAGAGTGCCAATATTTCCTATCAAAAGGGATTTTATCAAGAGAGTGTTTATTGTGAATTCTTGAGTTTTCCATCAAAGTTCTTTCCTTGATTTCTCACACTACACTTGAGCATCCATAGTTGTATCTATCCTATAGGAGAGTGTTGTAGTGAGAGTTTTTGTAGGTGATCAAGTGTTTAGATCACCAAGATTTCATCTTGTACTTTGAGGAGACGGGCAAGTGTGCTCGTGGTTGTTTAGGGTTCGGGTGCGAACTCTTGTAGCTTGAGGTGCGGCCTCGACGAGCCGGTGGGCTTGTGGTGTGTAAGGGACTTTGGGAGTCCGAGGGCTTGTAGGTGTTGCGGCACCAAGGAGAGATCCGGTTGGATCGTGCATAGTGGAAATCCTTCGTGTGTCGAAGGCGGGGATGTAGAGCAAGTGTGCTCGAACCTCGAAACAACCATTTGTGTTTGCGATTGCTCACTCTTGCTCTCTTACTCTTTTTGTCTCACTTATATCTTGCATTACTTTATAGTCTTTATCTCTTATATGCATGATATACCTTTGTGCTAATAATTGCTATACTTGCTTGGGATTGTTATTAACACTAGTATTCAACCAAGAGAGCCGACGCGGCACCTCAACCCATTCAAGGGGAATCTAGAGGAGTTTGTCCAGAGCCTCGCAAGGGGAATTCGGCAACACTCTTGTGTTATACATAAGTGTTCAATTAAAAAAAGTTTAATTTGGTCAACTTAGTTTTAATTTCGCATTATTTGTTCATAAGTGACCATTAGATTAGCCATCACCTATTCACCCCCCCTCTAGGTGATCTTACAATTGGTATCAGAGCCAAGTGCTCTTGATATTGGGTCTAACAACCTAGAGTTAAAGATCCTACTTTTAGGCTAATCACAATATTTTGTACACTCACAATGGACTTCATGTCACCACCCACCTTTGACACTCTTAACATCCAAATTTGGAAGGTTAAGATGTCTTTGTTCCTCAAAGGACTTGGCCTTAGTGTATATCTTGCCACAACTAATAAAGAATATTGCTTAAATGGTAAGAACATTGAGGCTAATGCAAAAGCCCTTCATGCTATTAAGTCAACCCTAAATGATGATTATTTATCTAGGGTTTCTAATGTTGAATCGGCTTTTGTAGCTTGGAACATCATCACCTCCCTTGGCGAAAAGGACCTATACTATGCGGGGAGCGATTCGGACGTTGGAAGCGACATCTCCAACGTATGCTATATGGTCCAAGGGGATAACCCCCTTGAGGTAAACACCGAATCCGAGGATGAGGATGTTAATATGTCATATGATGAGCTTAATACATTTTGCCAATTATTGCTTGAGAATATGACATGATTAAAAAGAAAAATAAAAATTTGAAAAAGTAACTTGATTGCATGCATGTAGAACATGACTCTTTTAGAAGTAACATTGCATGTTTAGAAAAAGATAATAAAATTTTGAAAAAGAATTTTGATGCCATGCTTAATGATAAAGATTCTTTAGAAAATAAAATGGCATGCTTAGAAAAAGAAAATGAAGATTTGAAAAATGAGAATATTTCCTTAATGTCTAAATTGAATGTTTTATGTGAAGGAAATATGATTTTGAAAAATAAGATTGATTTGGTGGAAAAACAAAAGGAAGATGTTTTTCAAGAAAATAAATCTTTGAAAAGAAAAATTTGTGAAAAAGAAAAAGATTTTGTTTCACAAAAGAAAAAGAAAAGTGATTCTATATCTCATCATGCTTCTCATGCTCACATTGATCAAAATGAGATTAAAAATTTGAAAAATAAAATTGATAATTTGAGCTCTAATTTGAGCTCATGTGCATTCAATCATACTAGATTGGAATCCTTGTTTCAAAAGAAACAAGTTCCTCATACTCATGCACATCATCATCATGACCATGCTTATGATGCACATCATGCTCACACTCCCACTCATAAGTATGCTAAGGTGTACACATGTACACATTGTGGCAGCAAAGGCCATCTAAGAAAATTTTGTTATGAAAGGTTAAATGTTCTTATTTTTGATAAAAATAAAAATGCTTGGGTTCCTTACAAGACTAACCCCATAGGACCCAAGAAAATATGGGTACCAAAATTCCCACCTTGTGTATTTGATGTAGGTGAGGAATCTCTCAAAACGTGAGAGATTTGGTGCCTTGATGGTGGGTGCATTTGAACTAAAATGACACATACTTGGAGCACCGCTATCAAGGAATTTTGGTGGGTCAACCACCATGCTAGGAGCTTTGGAGTTGGTAACGATTTCTAAACTCCTATTTCATTTATGCACATGTTTTTAATTTCATGTAGTATGTTCATATTTTTTTTGGTACTTCATGTGGCATTTACATGCTTAAATGTAGAATGTGTCAAAACTTGCATTTATACATATATGTATAGTGAACTACAATTGACTCATACATATTTGAACTTCATGCTCATTTGTATCCACTATATGCATGTGTATAGGCTAGTTTTGATGATTCGGTCATTTATACTTGTTATGCCTATCTTTGATCTTACTTCATGTATATGTGTGTTTAATTCAAATCTAATAAATATACATGTATACCCCTTGAGTCATTTGTCTTCATGCAATATATATTGGACTCTTTTCATATTTGGGATATGTATGCGTATTGTTAGAATTGGATAAATCATACATAAACCATGAAGATTAGTATTTTAAATAAATAATAATAAAAAAATGATTTTTCATTTGTACAACAAAATGTGATTTATGATCTTTTTGAGCTTGAATGACTATTTTCATAAAGCATTGCTAAATACAAAATACTTTATGAAAATATATGATTTGTTTTAAGATGAAAAATAAGATTTTCATGAGATTCATGCTTCACTTTCTATTTTCATGAAAATACCATTTACATAACCTTTGAACACTCATCTTTTATGATAAAAGATAATTTTTGAGCTTTATGGACTATGAGTGCTTGAACTTTTATGTATTTAGTATTATTCATGGAAATATTTGACTTTGTATTTTTGAAGGATTTTTAACTAGTTTGTCAAAAATCCATTTAAACTAGTTATCTATTCTTCAAATTGATTCACATGATCCTATTTGTAATCATATGGATAAATTCTTTTGTATTTTCAAAATTTATTTGATGCTTCATGATTTGAATATTAGTTTAAATGTTAGCATTTGTCAACACTTGGATTTATACTTATACACATTATGGATCACAAATAAATCTATATATGATTGGATTTGAATGCTTATTTGTGCCCATTAGGTGTGTTAGTATAACCTAAGTTTTGATGATTATTACATTTTAAACTTGTATTCCCATTTTGGATTTATGCTATGATCATGTGCTTTCATTTCATATGTTTGTCTTGCCAAAACATTAAGATATACATGGATACCTCTTGAGTCATTTGCCTTTCATGCAAATCTATATATAGACTCAAATGTGTTTTAAGGATATGTATGTATACTTAAAGTCTTGTCAAAACATACATATATCTTGAAATATAAATTTTTGTTTTTAATAAAAATTTTGTAATTTTTCAATAAAATTTTTGTGATGGATTTCATGATTTCAAAATTTTAAGGAATATTGAGTTTTATTGCTATTTTTCATGATACCATGTTTCACATAACACTATCACACTCATTTTTTTTGATATGGACTTTATGGATAGAGTGCTTTTTAGTGCCTTGTGTTTCATTGATATTTCATGAAAAACTTTTGACTTATTCCTTGATTGAAGGATTTCGTACTAGTTGTTAAACACCTTCATTTAACTAGTTCGAATTCTTCATGTGGTAGATTATATGATATATACACTTAAGCTTAATTTTCAATTGGTATCATTAGATATTTTCAATTGGTATCAATTTGATTCATGTTGTATATACTCATATTTTGTTCTTTCATGTATGTATGCATCTACTTCAATTGATATTATCTTTTCATACATATATGTGATCTTTTGTGCTTGATTTACACACGTATATTATATACTATATGTTTGCTTATCAAGATTTTGTTTTAAAAAAAAAAAAAAAATATTTGATATGAACTTGTGTTTTGTATTGCCTATATGCAAGGAGAGCTTAACATCTCTCTTACATATAGATTCATATTGAGTGTATTGTGTATTGAGGAGCTTAACATCTCTTCTTTATATGGTACACGTGTGTAGGGGGAGCTTCACATCTCCTCTTATGCATTACATAATATGTGTTATGTGAGTTAGGGCTTGTCATCCCTTCTTCATGTAATGCATATGTGTAGGGAAGTTAACTTAGCGTCTTCCTCTTCATGAATGTATATCGCATATAAATCTTATTGATTGATTTGATTTTACCCTCCTTGATTTCCTTATTTTTGACAGAAAGGGGGAGAAAATTTGTTTGATGATTTGAACTTTGAACCCTTTGTTGATGATTGACAAAAAGGGGGAGAAGTATTTGAGTTATATGCATGATTTCCTTAAGGGGGAGAAGTATTTGTTTCTTACTTAAGGGAGACAAAGATTTTGAGATGATTTTGTGTTTTTATACTTGTGCTTTTACTCATGCAATAATATAATAAGATAAAAGCTTGAGAAAAAGATTTGTGCATTCATTTGCATACATATTTATGTGCTTTAATGTCATATCTATTTATTTCTAGTGATACATGAGTTAAGGGGAGCTTCTTTGAAGCTTTACTTTAATCCATGCATATATAACGTCATGAGTTTTGTCATCATCAAAAAGGGGGAGATTGTTGGCCCAAAGGCCCATCACTCTAGTTTTGATGATGATCAACTCATGAAGTTATGATTACTAATGATCTTGTATTTAATTAGTGACAGATTCATTATCAAGATCTTAGTAAGTGTGGAGCTTCAACAAAAGTTTTAAAGACAAGTTGGAAGCTAGCACCGGTTGATTCACGAGCCTATGCATCAAGAACACATCTAGAGATGAGCTCGGTGGATTGTATTTGGACCAAGTCAAGAAGATGAGAAGACTTCAAGGGAAGACTTGAAGATCAAGACTTGTGTCTAGGTATAAGATTTTATTTTTGTTTTTAGATAAAATGTAAAGGATAGAATAGTGGTGGAATGCTCAAGTATAGATATCACACACACACTCTTGTTAGAATTGTTTTCATAAAAGATTTTTCATTTTGGAAAAATACAAGTTTGGTTTTTTGGTGGTTCTCATATACTTATCCTTCAACCAAAACTAAGTTTTATGCTTAATATCAAAAACATAGATATTTCATCTTGATTGTGTAGTGGATCATATCCATACACACTATGCTTTAAAATGAACTCAAATATCTTGTTTTTGTATTTTGTGAAGTTATGGAAAAACAAGTTTAGAAAAACATATTTTTAGAAAAACAGTTTTTATTGTGATTAAAACTATTTTTTAGATTTACTGTGAATTTATGGGATTTTTATTGAGTGAAAAGACCTATTTTCAAAACCCATATCTGTGCAGAACTGAGGACTGGCTGACAGGCCAAGTCGGTCGACCGGACCGGTCGACCGCACCATGGTCGGTCGACCGTCCGAGTCGACCGACGTGCACAGCCTTGTGCACGTTGTCAGCACAGTGGCCGGTCGACCGGGACGGTCGACCGCTGGAGAGAGCTGTGCTCTCGGGTTTTATCGGTCGACCGGGACGGTCGACCGGAGGCTCCAACGGTCGGATTTTGACCGTTGGCGGTCGACCGCCCGGTCGACCGGCAGCACTGACAGATCCCAACGGCTAGTTTTTTCTGGCCTCTATAAAAGGGGGTTTTGTCATTGTTTGAAGCTAAGATTTTAGGAGAGCTTTTGTCCAGTTATTTCCATTCTTTTAGCAGAGTTTTCTCCACAAAATAGAGTGCCAATATTTCCTATCAAAAGGGATTTTATCAAGAGAGTGTTTATTGTGAATTCTTGAGTTTTCCATCAAAGTTCTTTCCTTGATTTCTCACACTACACTTGAGCATCCATAGTTGTATCTATCCTATAGGAGAGTGTTGTAGTGAGAGTTTTTGTAGGTGATCAAGTGTTTAGATCACCAAGATTTCATCTTGTACTTTGAGGAGACGGGCAAGTGTGCTCGTGGTTGTTTAGGGTTCGGGTGCGAACTCTTGTAGCTTGAGGTGCGGCCTCGACGAGCCGTGGGCTTGTGGTGTGTAAGGGACTTTGGGAGTCCGAGGGCTTGTAGGTGTTGCGGCACCAAGGAGAGATCCGGTTGGATCGTGCATAGTGGAAATCCTTCGTGTGTCGAAGGCGGGGATGTAGAGCAAATGTGCTCGAACCTCGAAACAAACCCTTTGTGTTTGCGATTGCTCACTCTTGCTCTCTTACTCTTTTTGTCTCACTTATATCTTGCATTACTTTATAGTCTTTATCTCTTATATGCATGATATACCTTTGTGCTAATAATTGCTATACTTGCTTGGGATTGTTATTAACACTAGTATTCAACCAAGAGAGCCGACGCGGCACCTCAACCTATTCAAGGGGAATCTAGAGGAGTTTGTCCAGAGCCTCGTAAGGGGATTCAGCAACACTCTTGTGTTATACATAAGTGTTCAATTAAAAAAAGTTTAATTTGGTCAACTTAGTTTTAATTCCGCATTATTTGTTCATAAGTGACCATTAGATTAGCCATCACCTATTCACCCCCCCTCTAGGTGATCTTACAATTGGTATCAGAGCCAAGTGCTCTTGATATTGGGTCTAACAATCTAGAGTTAAAGATCATACTTTTAGGCTAATCACAATATTTTGTACACTCACAATGGATTTCATGTCACCACCCACCTTTGACACTCTTAACATCCAAATTTGGAAGGTTAAGATGTCTTTGTTCCTCAAAGGACTTGGCCTTAGTGTATATCTTGCCACAACTAATGAAGAATATTGCTTAATGGTAAGAACATTGAGGCTAATGCAAAAGCCCTTCATGCTATTAAGTCAACCCTAAATGATGATTATTTATCTAGGGTTTCTAATGTTGAATCGGCTTTTGTAGCTTGGAACATAATCACCTCCCTTGGCGAAAAGGACCTATACTATGCGGGGAGCGATTCGGACGTTGGAAGCGACATCTCCAACGTATGCTATATGGTTCAAGGGGATAACCCCCTTGAGGTAAACACCGAATCCGAGGATGAGGATGTTAATATGTCATATGATGAGCTTAATACATTTTGCCAATTATTGCTTGAGAAATATGACATGATTAAAAAGAAAAATAAAAATTTGAAAAAGTAACTTGATTGCATGCATGTAGAACATGACTCTTTTAGAAGTAACATTGCATGTTTAGAAAAAGATAATAAAATTTTGAAAAAGAATTTTGATGCCATGCTTAATGATAAAGATTCTTTAGAAAATAAAATGGCATGCTTAGAAAAAGAAAATGAAGATTTGAAAATGAGAATATTTCCTTAATGTCTAAATTGAATGTTTTATGTGAAGGAAATATGATTTTGAAAAATAAGATTGATTTGGTGGAAAAACAAAAGGAAGATGTTTTTCAAGAAAATAAATCTTTGAAAAGAAAAATTTGTGAAAAAGAAAAAGATTTTGTTTCACAAAAGAAAAAGAAAAGTGATTCTATATCTCATCATGCTTCTCATGCTCACATTGATCAAAATGAGATTAAAAATTTGAAAAATAAAATTGATAATTTGAGCTCTAATTTGAGCTCATGTGCATTCAATCATACTAGATTGGAATCCTTGTTTCAAAAGAAACAAGTTCCTCATACTCATGCACATCATCATCATGACCATGCTTATGATGCACATCATGCTCACACTCCCACTCATAAGTATGCTAAGGTGTACACATGTACACATTGTGGCCGCAAAGGCCATCTAAGAAAATTTTGTTATGAAAGGTTAAATGTTCTTATTTTTGATAAAAATAAAATGCTTGGGTTCCTTACAAGACTAACCCCATAGGACCCAAGAAAATATGGGTACCAAAATTCCCACCTTGTGTATTTGATGTAGGTGAGGAATCTCTCAAAACGTGAGAGATTTGGTGCCTTGATGGTGGGTGCATTTGAACTAAAATGACACATACTTGGAGCACCGCTATCAAGGAATTTTGGTGGGTCAACCACCATGCTAGGAGCTTTGGAGTTGGTAACGATTTCTAAACTCCTATTTCATTTATGCACATGTTTTTAATTTCATGTAGCATGTTCATATTTTTTTGGTACTTCATGTGGCATTTACATGCTTAAATGTAGAATGTGTCAAAACTTGCATTTATACATATATGTATAGTGAACTACAATTGACTCATACATATTTGAACTTCATGCTCATTTGTATCCACTATATGCATGTGTATAGGCTAGTTTTGATGATTCGGTCATTTATACTTGTTATGCCTATCTTTGATCTTACTTCATGTATATGTGTGTTTAATTCAAATCTAATAAATATACATGTATACCCCTTGAGTCATTTGTCTTCATGCAATATATATTGGACTCTTTTCATATTTGGGATATGTATGCGTATTGTTAGAATTGGATAAATCATACATATACCATGAAGATTAGTATTTTAAATAAATAATAATAAAAAAATGATTTTTCATTTGTACAACAAAATGTGATTTATGATCTTTTTGAGCTTGAATGACTATTTTCATAAAGCATTGCTAAATACAAAATACTTTATGAAAAATATATGATTTGTTTTAAGATGAAAAATAAGATTTTCATGAGATTCATGCTTCACTTTCTATTTTCATGAAAATACCATTTACATAACCTTTGAACACTCATCTTTTATGATAAAAGATAATTTTTGAGCTTTATGGACTATGAGTGCTTGAACTTTTATGTATTTAGTATTATTCATGGAAAATATTTGACTTTGTATTTTTGAAGGATCTTTAACTAGTTTGTCAAAAATCCATTTAAACTAGTTATCTATTCTTCAAATTGATTCACATGATCCTATTTGTAATCATATGGATAAATTCTTTTGTATTTTCAAAATTTATTTGATGCTTCATGATTTGAATATTAGTTTAAATGTTAGCATTTGTCAACACTTGGATTTATACTTATACACATTATGGATCACAAATAAATCTATATATGATTGGGTTTGAATGCTTATTTGTGCCCATTAGGTGTGTTAGTATAACCTAAGTTTTGATGATTATTACATTTTAAACTTGTATTCCCATTTTGGATTTATGCTATGATCATGTGCTTTCATTTCATATGTTTGTCTTGCCAAAACATTAAGATATACATGGATACCTCTTGAGTCATTTGCCTTTCATGCAAATCTATATATAGACTCAAATGTGTTTTAAGGATATGTATGTATACTTAATGTCTTGTCAAAACATACATATATCTTGAAATATAAATTTTTGTTTTTAATAAAAATTTTGTAATTTTTCAATAAAATTTTTGTGATGGATTTCATGATTTCAAAATTTTAAGGAATATTGAGTTTTATTGCTATTTTTCATGATACCATGTTTCACATAACACTATCACACTCATTTTTTTTGATATGGACTTTATGGATAGAGTGCTTTTTTAGTGCCTTGTGTTTCATTAATATTTCATGAAAAACTTTTGACTTATTTCTTGATTGAAGGATTCCGTACTAGTTGTTAAACACCTTCATTTAACTAGTTCGAATTCTTCATGTGGTAGATTATATGATATATACACTTAAGCTTAATTTTCAATTGGTATCATTAGATATTTTCAATTGGTATCAATTTGATTCATGTTGTATATACTCATATTTTGTTCTTTCATGTATGTATGCATCTACTTCAATTGATATTATCTTTTCATACATATATGTGATCTTTTGTGCTTGATTTACACACGTATATTATATACTATATGTTTGCTTATCAAGATTTTGTTTTAAAAAAAAAAAAATATTTGATATGAACTTGTGTTTTGTATTGCCTATATGCAAGGAGAGCTTAACATCTCTCTTACATATAGATTCATATTGAGTGTATTGTGTATTGAGGAGCTTAACATCTCTTCTTTATATGGTACACGTGTGTAGGGGGAGCTTCACATCTCCTCTTATGCATTACATAATATGTGTTATGTGAGTTAGGGCTTGTCATCCCTTCTTCATGTAATGCATATGTGTAGGGAAGTTAACTTAGCGTCTTCCTCTTCATGAATGTATATCGCATATAAATCTTATTGATTGATTTGATTTTACCCTCCTTGATTTCCTTATTTTTGACAGAAAGGGGAGAAAATTTGTTTGATGATTTGAACTTTGAACCCTTTGTTGATGATTGACAAAAGGGGGAGAAGTATTTGAGTTATATGCATGATTTCCTTAAGGGGGAGAAGTATTTGTTTCTTACTTAAGGGAGACAAAGATTTTGAGATGATTTTGTGTTTTTATACTTGTGCTTTTACTCATGCAATAATATAATAAGATAAAAGCTTGAGAAAAAGATTTGTGCATTCATTTGCATACATATTTATGTGCTTTAATGTCATATCTATTTATTTCTAGTGATGCATGAGTTAAAGGGGAGCTTCTTTGAAGCTTTACTTTAATCCATGCATATATAACGTCATGAGTTTTGTCATCATCAAAAAGGGGGAGATTGTTGGCCCAAAGGCCCATCACTCTAGTTTTGATGATGATCAACTCATGAAGTTATGATTACTAATGATCTTGTATTTAATTAGTGACAGATTCATTATCAAGATCTTAGTAGGTGTGGAGCTTCAACAAAAGTTTTAAAGACAAGTTGGAAGCTAGCACCGGTTGATTCACGAGCCTATGCATCAAGAACACATCTAGAGATGAGCTCGGTGGATTGTATTTGGACCAAGTCAAGAAGATGAGAAGACTTCAAGGGAAGACTTGAAGATCAAGACTTGTGTCTAGGTATAAGATTTTATTTTGTTTTTAGATAAAATGTAAAGGATAGAATAGTGGTGGAATGCTCAAGTATAGATATCACACACACACTCTTGTTAGAATTGTTTTCATAAAAGATTTTTCATTTTGGAAAAATACAAGTTTGGTTTTTTGGTGGTTCTCATATACTTATCCTTCAACCAAAACTAAGTTTTATGCTTAATATCAAAAACATAGATATTTCATCTTGATTGTGTAGTGGATCATATCCATACACACTATGCTTTAAAATGAACTCAAATATCTTGTTTTTGTATTTTGTGAAGTTATGGAAAAACAAGTTTTAGAAAAACATATTTTTAGAAAAACAGTTTTTATTGTGATTAAAACTATTTTTTAGATTTACTGTGAATTTATGGGATTTTTATTGAGTGAAAAGACCTATTTTCAAAACCCATATCTGTGCAGAACTGAGGACTGGCTGACAGGCCAAGTCGGTCGACCGGACCGGTCGACCGCACCATGGTCGGTCGACCGTCCGAGTCGACCGACGTGCACAGCCTTGTGCACGTTGTCAGCACAGTGGCCGGTCGACCGGGACGGTCGACCGCTGGAGAGAGCTGTGCTCTCGGGTTTTATCGGTCGACCGGGACGGTCGACCGGAGGCTCCAACGGTCGGATTTTGACCGTTGGCGGTCGACCGGCCCGGTCGACCGGCAGCACTGACAGATCCCAACGGCTAGTTTTTTTCTGGCCTCTATAAAAGGAGGTTTTGTCATTGTTTGAAGCTAAGATTTTAGGAGAGCTTTTGTCCAGTTATTTCCATTCTTTTAGCAGAGTTTTCTCCACAAAATAGAGTGCCAATATTTCCTATCAAAAGGGATTTTATCAAGAGAGTGTTTATTGTGAATTCTTGAGTTTTCCATCAAAGTTCTTTCCTTGATTTCTCACACTACACTTGAGCATCCATAGTTGTACCTATCCTATAGGAGAGTGTTGTAGTGAGAGTTTTTGTAGGTGATCAAGTGTTTAGATCACCAAGATTTCATCTTGTACTTTGAGGAGACGGGCAAGTGTGCTCGTGGTTGTTTAGGGTTCGGGTGCGAACTCTTGTAGCTTGAGGTGCGGCCTCGACGAGCCGGTGGGCTTGTGGTGTGTAAGGGACTTTGGAGTCCGAGGGCTTGTAGGTGTTGCGGCACCAAGGAGAGATCCGGTTGGATCGTGCATAGTGGAAATCCTTCGTGTGTCGAAGGCGGGGATGTAGAGCAAGTGTGCTCGAACCTCGAAACAAACCCTTTGTGTTTGCGATTGCTCACTCTTGCTCTCTTACTCTTTTTGTCTCACTTATATCTTGCATTACTTTATAGTCTTTATCTCTTATATGCATGATATACCTTTGTGCTAATAATTGCTATACTTGCTTGGGATTGTTATTAACACTAGTATTCAACCAAGAGAGCCGACGCGGCACCTCAACCCATTCAAGGGGAATCTAGAGGAGTTTGTCCAGAGCCTCGCAAGGGGAATTCGGCAACACTCTTGTGTTATACATAAGTGTTCAATTAAAAAAATTTAATTTGGTCAACTTAGTTTTAATTCCGCATTATTTGTTCATAAGTGACCATTAGATTAGCCATCACCTATTCACCCCCCCTCTAGGTGATCTTACAATTGGTATCAGAGCCAAGTGCTCTTGATATTGGGTCTAACAACCTAGAGTTAAAGATCCTACTTTTAGGCTAATCACAATATTTTGTATACTCACAATGGACTTCATGTCACCACCCACCTTTGACACTCTTAACATCCAAATTTGGAAGGTTAAGATGTCTTTGTTCCTCAAAGGACTTGGCCTTAGTGTATATCTTGCCACAACTAATAAAGAATATTGCTTAAATGGTAAGAACATTGAGGCTAATGCAAAAGCCCTTCATGCTATTAAGTCAACCCTAAATGATGATTATTTATCTAGGGTTTCTAATGTTGAATCGGCTTTTGTAGCTTGGAACATCATCACCTCCCTTGGCGAAAAGGACCTATACTATGCGGGGAGCGATTCGGACGTTGGAAGCGACATCTCCAACGTATGCTATATGGTCCAAGGGGATAACCCCCTTGAGGTAAACACCGAATCCGAGGATGAGGATGTTATATGTCATATGATGAGCTTAATACATTTTGCCAATTATTGCTTGAGAAATATGACATGATTAAAAAGAAAAATAAAAATTTGAAAAAGTAACTTGATTGCATGCATGTAGAACATGACTCTTTTAGAAGTAACATTGCATGTTTAGAAAAAGATAATAAAATTTTGAAAAAGAATTTTGATGCCATGCTTAATGATAAAGATTCTTTAGAAAATAAAATGGCATGCTTAGAAAAAGAAAATGAAGATTTGAAAAATGAGAATATTTCCTTAATGTCTAAATTGAATGTTTTATGTGAAGGAAATATGATTTTGAAAAATAAGATTGATTTGGTGGAAAAACAAAAGGAAGATGTTTTTCAAGAAAATAAATCTTTGAAAGAAAATTTGTGAAAAAGAAAAAGATTTTGTTTCACAAAAGAAAAAGAAAAGTGATTCTATATCTCATCATGCTTCTCATGCTCACATTGATCAAAATGAGATTAAAAATTTGAAAAATAAAATTGATAATTTGAGCTCTAATTTGAGCTCATGTGCATTCAATCATACTAGATTGGAATCCTTGTTTCAAAAGAAACAAGTTCCTCATACTCATGCACATCATCATCATGACCATGCTTATGATGCACATCATGCTCACACTCCCACTCATAAGTATGCTAAGGTGTACACATGTACACATTGTGGCCGCAAAGGCCATCTAAGAAAATTTTGTTATGAAAGGTTAAATGTTCTTATTTTTGATAAAAATAAAAATGCTTGGGTTCCTTACAAGACTAACCCCATAGGACCCAAGAAAATATGGGTACCAAAATTCCCACCTTGTGTATTTGATGTAGGTGAGGAATCTCTCAAAACGTGAGAGATTTGGTGCCTTGATGGTGGGTGCATTTGAACTAAAATGACACATACTTGGAGCACCGCTATCAAGGAATTTTGGTGGGTCAACCACCATGCTAGGAGCTTTGGAGTTGGTAACGATTTCTAAACTCCTATTTCATTTATGCACATGTTTTTAATTTCATGTAGCATGTTCATATTTTTTTTGGTACTTCATGTGGCATTTACATGCTTAAATGTAGAATGTGTCAAAACTTGCATTTATACATATATGTATAGTGAACTACAATTGACTCATACATATTTGAACTTCATGCTCATTTGTATCCACTATATCCATGTGTATAGGCTAGTTTTGATGATTCGGTCATTTATACTTGTTATGCCTATCTTTGATCTTACTTCATGTATATGTGTGTTTAATTCAAATCTAATAAATATACATGTATACCCCTTGAGTCATTTGTCTTCATGCAATATATATTGGACTCTTTTCATATTTGGGATATGTATGCGTATTGTTAGAATTGGATAAATCATACATATACCATGAAGATTAGTATTTTAAATAAATAATAATAAAAAAAATGATTTTTCACTTGTACAACAAAATGTGATTTATGATCTTTTTGAGCTTGAATGACTATTTTCATAAAGCATTGCTAAATACAAAATACTTTATGAAAAATATATGATTTGTTTTAAGATGAAAAATAAGATTTTCATGAGATTCATGCTTCACTTTCTATTTTCATGAAAATACCATTTACATAACCTTTGAACACTCATCTTTTATGATAAAAGATAATTTTTGAGCTTTATGGACTATGAGTGCTTGAACTTTTATGTATTTAGTATTATTCATGGAAAATATTTGACTTTGTATTTTTGAAGGATCTTTAACTAGTTTGTCAAAAATCCATTTAAACTAGTTATCTATTCTTCAAATTGATTCACATGATCCTATTTGTAATCATATGGATAAATTCTTTTGTATTTTCAAAATTTATTTGATGCTTCATGATTTGAATATTAGTTTAAATGTTAGCATTTGTCAACACTTGGATTTATACTTATACACATTATGGATCACAAATAAATCTATATATGATTGGGTTTGAATGCTTATTTGTGCCCATTAGGTGTGTTAGTATAACCTAAGTTTTGATGATTATTACATTTTAAACTTGTATTCCCATTTTGGATTTATGCTATGATCATGTGCTTTCATTTCATATGTTTGTCTTGCCAAAACATTAAGATATACATGGATACCTCTTGAGTCATTTGCCTTTCATGCAAATCTATATATAGACTCAAATGTGTTTTAAGGATATGTATGTATACTTAATGTCTTGTCAAAACATACATATATCTTGAAATATAAATTTTTGTTTTTAATAAAAATTTTGTAATTTTTCAATAAATTTTTGTGATGGATTTCATGATTTCAAAATTTTAAGGAATATTGAGTTTTATTGCTATTTTTCATGATACCATGTTTCACATAACACTATCACACTCATTTTTTTTGATATGGACTTTATGGATAGAGTGCTTTTTAGTGCCTTGTGTTTCATTAATATTTCATGAAAAACTTTTGACTTATTCCTTGATTGAAGGATTCCGTACTAGTTGTTAAACACCTTCATTTAACTAGTTCGAATTCTTCATGTGGTAGATTATATGATATATACACTTAAGCTTAATTTTCAATTGGTATCATTAGATATTTTCAATTGGTATCAATTTGATTCATGTTGTATATACTCATATTTTGTTCTTCATGTATGTATGCATCTACTTCAATTGATATTATCTTTTCATACATATATGTGATCTTTTGTGCTTGATTTACACACGTATATTATATACTATATGTTTGCTTATCAAGATTTTGTTTTAAAAAAAAAAAAATATTTGATATGACTTGTGTTTTGTATTGCCTATATGCAAGGAGAGCTTAACATCTCTCTTACATATAGATTCATATTGAGTGTATTGTGTATTGAGGAGCTTAACATCTCTTCTTTATATGGTACACGTGTGTAGGGGGAGCTTCACATCTCCTCTTATGCATTACATAATATGTGTCATGTGAGTTAGGGCTTGTCATCCCTTCTTCATGTAATGCATATGTGTAGGGAAGTTAACTTAGCGTCTTCCTCTTCATGAATGTATATCGCATATAAATCTTATTGATTGATTTGATTTTACCCTCCTTGATTTCCTTATTTTTGACAGAAAGGGGGAGAAAATTTGTTTGATGATTTGAACTTTGAACCCTTTGTTGATGATTGACAAAAAGGGGGAGAAGTATTTGAGTTATATGCATGATTTCCTTAAGGGGGAGAAGTATTTGTTCCTTACTTAAGGGAGACAAAGATTTTGAGATGATTTTGTGTTTTTATACTTGTGCTTTTACTCATGCAATAATATATAAGATAAAAGCTTGAGAAAAAGATTTGTGCATTCATTTGCATACATATTATGTGCTTTAATGTCATATCTATTTATTTCTAGTGATGCATGAGTTAAGGGGGAGCTTCTTTGAAGCTTTACTTTAATCCATGCATATATAACGTCATGAGTTTTGTCATCATCAAAAAGGGGGAGATTATTGGCCCAAAGGCCCATCACTCTAGTTTTGATGATGATCAACTCATGAAGTTATGATTACTAATGATCTTGTATTTAATTAGTGACAGATTCATTATCAAGATCTTAGTAGGTGTGGAGCTTCAACAAAAGTTTTAAAGACAAGTTGGAAGCTAGCACCGGTTGATTCACGAGCCTATGCATCAAGAACACATCTAGAGATGAGCTCGGTGGATTGTATTTGGACCAAGTCAAGAAGATGAGAAGACTTCAAGGGAAGACTTCAAGATCAAGACTTGTGTCTAGGTATAAGATTTTATTTTTGTTTTTAGATAAAATGTAAAGGATAGAATAGTGGTGGAATGCTCAAGTATAGATATCACACACACACTCTTGTTAGAATTGTTTTCATAAAAGATTTTTCATTTTGGAAAAATACAAGTTTGGTTTTTTGGTGGTTCTCATATACTTATCCTTCAACAAAACTAAGTTTTATGCTTAATATCAAAAACATAGATATTCATCTTGATTGTGTAGTGGATCATATCCATACACACTATGCTTTAAAATGAACTCAAATATCTTGTTTTTGTATTTTGTGAAGTTATGGAAAAACAAGTTTTAGAAAAACATATTTTTAGAAAAACAGTTTTTATTGTGACTAAAACTATTTTTTAGATTTACTGTGAATTTATGGATTTTTTTTGAGTGAAAAGACCTATTTTCAAACCCATATCTGTGCAGAACTGAGGACTGGCTGACAGGCCAAGTCGGTCGACCGGACCGGTCGACCGCACCATGGTCGGTCGACCGTCCGAGTCGACCGACGTGCACAGCCTTGTGCACGTTGTCAGCACAGTGGCCGGTCGACCGGGACGGTCGACCGCTGGAGAGAGCTGTGCTCTCGGGTTTTATCGGTCGACCGGGACGGTCGACCGGAGGCTCCAACGGTCGGATTTGACCGTTGGCGGTCGACCGGCCCGGTCGACCGGCAGCACTGACAGATCCCAACGGCTAGTTTTTTCTGCCTCTATAAAAGGAGGTTTTGTCATTGTTTGAAGCTAAGATTTTAGGAGAGCTTTTGTCCAGTTATTTCCATTCTTTTAGCAGAGTTTTCTCCACAAAATAGAGTGCCAATATTTCCTATCAAAGGGATTTTATCAAGAGAGTGTTTATTGTGAATTCTTGAGTTTTCCATCAAAGTTCTTTCCTTGATTTCTCACACTACACTTGAGCATCCATAGTTGTATCTATCCTATAGGAGAGTGTTGTAGTGAGAGTTTTTGTAGGTGATCAAGTGTTTAGATCACCAAGATTTCATCTTGTACTTTGAGGAGACGGGCAAGTGTGCTCGTGGTTGTTTAGGGTTCGGGTGCGAACTCTTGTAGCTTGAGGTGCGGCCTCGACGAGCCGGTGGGCTTGTGGTGTGTAAGGGACTTTGGGAGTCCGAGGGCTTGTAGGTGTTGCGGCACCAAGGAGAGATCCGGTTGGATCGTGCATAGTGGAAATCCTTCGTGTGTCGAAGGCGGGGATGTAGAGCAAGTGTGCTCGAACCTCGAAACAAACCCTTTGTGTTTGCGATTGCTCACTCTTGCTCTCTTACTCTTTTTGTCTCACTTATATCTTGCATTACTTTATAGTCTTTATCTCTTATATGCATGATATACCTTTGTGCTAATAATTGCTATACTTGCTTGGGATTGTTATTAACACTAGTATTCAACCAAGAGAGCCGACGCGGCACCTCAACCCATTCAAGGGGAATCTAGAGGAGTTTGTCCAGAGCCTCGCAAGGGGAATTCGGCAACACTCTTGTGTTATACATAAGTGTTCAATTAAAAAAAGTTTAATTTGGTCAACTTAGTTTTAATTCCGCATTATTTGTTCATAAGTGACCATTAGATTAGCCATCACCTATTCACCCCCCCTCTAGGTGATCTTACAGGATGTTCCAAAAGGCCTATATAAGAAAGTGCATATGTAAGTCCAATTGAATAACTCGAAATACAAAGTTCATTCATCCTTCTAGAAAAAACTATTCTCAACACTAGGAAACATCAAGAGCACCCTGGTTACTTGCTGGCAGCTAGCTCAATGTCCCAAGCCCAAATCAGATGTACTTTGAAGGGTCCTAATTAATTTTGGCTCTACAGGACAAGCAAGAGTTTGTTAATCATTAGCTCCTGCTCTTGTTGCCATTTGTGGAAGATAGCTCCAGCACCGAACTTAGCCTAAAATTTGACCCTTGGGACCCACTTGATCATGACATGTTCAGCCCATTTCAAGGTTCATTAATGTACAGAGTCTCCTTGTCCATTCTTTCTTCCACTTGGGCTAGTGAGATTTCATTGAACACATACTACCCACCCTTATCTTGATCAGTCAGTCCAAGAAATTGAGATCCAAAATATCAGTTGAATTAACTATGTGCAACTAAATTGTGGAAGTGGAGTGGACTCTTTGAACTCTTCAAAAGATCCCATATCTTTCTCTTCTTTCCCATTATCAGGAGTTTTTTCTTTTTTGTTCATCATCTTTTTGCAAGTGGAGAAAGTCTGAAAGTTGATATACCACAATTTATGTTGCCTTAATTGAATTGGATAGCTCATGTTCTATCCATTCTGTATGGGGATGAATTATGAGAAAGTCTGAAAAGTCTAAGTATTTTATCCGTCTTTTAAACCCAGCCTGCATTCCACTGTTGCTTTGGATTCACAGCTTGCGTTCTTCATTATTTTGGTTGAATTCAGTGGAGATAGGGGGAAGGAGCATGCATCACTAGTTTTATAATTTAGGGACCCAGAAACTGATAATTGACTAATGAATAATACTGTATCAACATTGTGGATTTATCTGCTTATTGTTTTCTCTAAATATCTCGATTATATATCAACATGGTAAGATCATGCATGTTTTAGAGAGAGAGATATGAAACCAATTGTTAGAATCCAGCAATTGGTTGTTTGCAGATACTTCTGGGGAACTATGGAAGAATAGGAATGATTTTATTTTTCCAAAAATCCAGTCTTGCCCATGTTATGGCAAGCAGAGCTTTGGCTCAGGATCATGGAGATTCAGATCTCCCTCAGTGCTGTCTTCATGAACTCGTCTATGCGCTGGAGATGCCGTAGTGGCCTCATCTCCCTTCTCACGGATCTACTAGGAAAATTTGGAACTACTGCTAGGAAAGTAATGGCAGTAAAAAGATAAAGAATTACACTCTGCAATGGAATGAGTAAAAAGCAGTAAATGATGAATGAAGAAGTAAAGAATTTATATTATTTAATTAAAATCACAGGAAAGTAAAAATGCAATGCTTGAATATGGGATCTACCTACTTGTGTTAAAGAAAAAAAATAATGCATCCAACTACTCCTGCCCCTAAGGTTACAGCAAAGAAGTGAAAGAGAAGAAACTTAGGGTTTGGTTTTACGATGTGCATCCATTATCTTCTACGATGTCATATTGATAGTTGATATCAATCTGATCCCTTTCCATTTCGAAGATTCTATCGAAATATGTACCATGCTTTGTTTGCATACTTGCTGATCCATGTAATGCTCTTCACTTGATTCGTTACATCAGCTCGCGTCTGCTTCAGATTGGCCTAACTTTCATGTGTCGCATCGACCATTAGGCACTTGGAAACTTTTCCAAATGCAGACACTCACAGCAATTGTTGCATGTTTTTGTATTCCTGGACTCCTATGCGCAAAAGGATTGTGCGTTAGTCCTTCTATATTCTATTAGATTTATTGTACTGATCGTAGTTCGTACAGGATTACTATGTTATTCCTTAGTTCGTACAGATTAATGTGTTGGTTCTCATCCGTGTAGGAGAACATAAGAAGGGACAGAAGAAGCACAATGCGTGTTAGAGAAGCGAATTAAATGAAATAATGATAGAAATGGAGTAATATATGGTGTGGAATTCAAGAAGTGTGGAGCCAGGAATGGACCGGAACGATTTTGGATAATTTACTCCGAATTGAAATCAATTTCATTGCAAAAGGGAGATCTCATACAATACTAATTACATTGATTTCCAGTACACTAATTGACACCAAACAAGAAAACATCATAATTGATCACAAAGAAACACCTCCTAATGGCAGTATGGCTACTAGTTCAAGGAGAAGAATGGGCAGCAGCTAGGCTGTTGATAAAAACTAATGCATTGCTAGTCAGCTGCGCCACATTCACCATATGGTTTCCTGACTGCAGTCTTTACTTCTCCGTTCATAGCTTTGCCAGAAAACCCATCCATACATGTATTATCATCTGTAAGGGCTGCACTTGCCCAAGTCTGTATGCTATTGAGTTGAAATCCCAAATCCTTTCCCCCAAGGTGCCCATTGCTTCCATAGATTGTTTGAGCTCACTGATTGAGTCTCTCACATTGTCCATGCAATCGCTCATGGCCTCTGCCACTGGAGGGCTCATGACACCACTCTTTGACATTGTCTTCATGGTCGTAGAAGTGGAACGTGCACTGTCCAATGTGATAGAAAGGGCTGTGTGAGCAAGCTGCATGGGGCTTGTTTGGATTGCACTTGCATAGGATGAGAGGGAATTGAAACAGAGGGCAGGGTATGTGGTTTTGCTGCATGAAGTTCTTATGAACTGCATGCTTACAGGACCTTGCGCGAGGAGTCTAGAGCCATTGCACGATTCAAGATGGATGCCAAAAATGAGAGAAAGTGTAGCTGCGAGAGAAAGAAAAGAAGATAGTGTTTTGGTACTATCGCCTTTCATCTCCCTTTTTTTTTTGCCTTTAGCTAGAACAGAGAGGAAGTTTAAGAATTTGAGAAGGATGGATGAAATTTGTAGTTTTGGTGAAGTGGAATGTTGGGGAGAGGTCCTCTTTTATAGGAGTTCTGGAGCCTGAAGGGGTTGATGCAAGTTGCAGTGGCTCCCACAGCTTTTCTTATTAGAACTAAGGAATATTTCTTGTCTTCATAGATAAGAGTAATTATAATGCTAACTGAACTTAGATGCATGAGGATTGTCCTATGTGAGTCCACAAGGGTTGCAAATTGCAATATGATGGGAGTCAAATGCATGCTAGTAGACATTGGAGGCGTTGGAGGCGCTAATTTGGTCCCGCTGACGAAAATAAACAAGTCTAAATTTATTCCATCTTTATTGGAAAGTTTCCCTTTGAGCTTCAAGAGGTAAATAGGAACTTAATATATCTACTTAAGTTTATATTTGATAGCTAATGAGGATTTTCAAACTATTGTACTGAAATTTTTTGAAAGGTTGATATTTTTTTGTAATCTCACAGAATTATTTATTGCATTGGTATTATAGCTAGCTAATGCTTTCGTTTCATCTTTTGAAAAAAGATGGCCAGGCTTTTCTCGGGGAAATTACTTTATATGTCAGATTCCATATCATTTTATTTGAGTCATTTGGCATATAACATCTTTTAGTAGTTAACACACAACTAGTATTTGATCCCTTTAAGAGCACTCATTTTCCTAGGCCTGATCATCATTATTAGATCTGAGATATTTTCCCCCCAGTTATAAACCTGACTGATATTTGCTCGCTTACCAGAGAACATCAAATCATAGGTATGCATCTTCCTGGTTTGCAACTAGCAGGATTCGAGAACAGACAAAATAAGCAGCGCCATCAATCCTGCTTCTTGCATGCCATGTTGTGGAATCGTTCCATTTCGCCTCTTCAGGTCCATTAATTCTTGATGACAGGTTCAGCCCACCGTTGTTTATTGTCTTCCACTTGAACTGAGTGATGTCGATTGTCTGAAAAATACATCACCCCTATTTGATGCTCAAGTTACTGATATTTTGCATAGTTTAGTTTCTCACTGTTATTTTGTGACATTAGTAGCTTTCACAATTCTTCAAATGTTATTGTTCCTTTGTTTTCCTTTTCTCATGAGCTTCTTTTTTCTCAGCTGATCCTTATTCTTTTTGCCAGTGGAGAGCCTCAAAAGCTTTGGCAGGCACATTTGAACAGATAGCGGAATTAAAGAAGATCCCTCTCAGTTCCCATCACTACGAAAAGAAATGACAAGAATTTATCTGCAACAGATAATGGTGTGGTCAAGGCATAGTTAAAGAGTAGATGGAGATCTCAGTAACTGTAAGTAATATAGTACACTGTCCAAGAACTTTCAGTTTTGGTGATTTAAATTTTTCATTAAGCATTAACTAGATTTGGATGATATGCTTAAGAAACAGAATTTTGGCACTTCATACCATAAAATATTTATAATAAAGTTCGTAAGTGTGTGTATATTCAACAAGCATAAACAAAAATGTGGAGCTATGTCTACCTATCTGTGAAAGTATTGTGACCTGCTCTTGCCAAGTTGTGAAAGTGTTACCTCATACATGAATCAGACTGCCAGGAAGTGAATTTGATCTGGGTGTTTGTCTCTTCTGACGGCCGTTTCTTGATGACAGGTTCGGTATCTAGGACACTGTTAGTTCATGCACATATATAGTTGTTCTTCTTGTCTATTCCGACTTCAGTTGAACTCAACTGAGGTTAACCTTTCTGAAAAACACAGTACCCAATTGGCTGCACAAGTTGCTGATCCTAATTGCAAAAAGCTTCAGTGTCATTGACTCACTGTTACTTAGCTCATTAGTAGCCTCTTAAAATCTTCAAAAGATATTACATCTCTGGTTTCTTTTCAGCATAAGGTTTTTATTAATTAACTTAACTAAAAATATTACCTTCTTCTTTTGCAAGTTGAAAATCTGAAAGCTATGTGGTGCTATGGTAGATGCATTTCTACAACTAGCAGAATTGTCATAAGACCCTCCTCAGTTCCCACCACCACAAGAAACTGACTGTAAATATCTGCAACAGATAAGATTGTGAACTGAAGACAGTTGATGGACATCTCAGGGTGGATATCTGATAGTTTCCCAATATGAGTGGCATTTGCTCACCCAAGAGAAAATATCGATGACAAAAGTGCATCGTAAAATTTCTTGCTGTCAGCTCCACATCTAAAACCCAAATGAGGGGGACTCTAAATGGGACCTAATTAATTTGGCTGCTAATGATTAAACCAAGTCTTTGTTTGCTCCTGTACATGTTTCCGTGCAAACATTAGCTCCAGCGGTGAACTTAACCGATAGTTTGATGCTTGTGGTCCAATCTTAATCCATTAGGTTCAGGCAATTGCATGTTCATTGTACACAGAATCATTCTCCCGGGCCATCCTCTTCTTCGTTTGAGTTTGGACTAGTGATTGGGGTTGCTTCATTCAAACATGTATTGCTGTTAGGATTTTACTTTGTTTTTCAAGAGAAGATGATGGTCCAAAAAAAC
The DNA here is from genome assembly GCA_038442645.1 of Agave tequilana. Lineage (NCBI taxonomy): Eukaryota > Viridiplantae > Streptophyta > Magnoliopsida > Asparagales > Asparagaceae > Agave > Agave tequilana. The sequence goes on from JAVJIF010012694.1 coordinate 102,549, forward strand.
TAATTGAGTTGGAGAAGACAATGGCTTGAAGCAGAAGAAGCAAATCAAGGTGAAGCAGTTTATTGCGAGTTTCCTTTCAGGAGGGTATGAATAAGATTCAATTTCTATTCAATGAAGATTTGTTTCTAAAGATGTCTAGAATCCTTCTAAATCAAGGAGATCAACTCCTAATAGGATTGATCAAGATTCTTCATGCATCCAATGGCCAAGATCATCTCATAGTCTAAATAAGAGTTGTACTGTAAAATCCTGTAAATAAAGGTTGTAACCTAGCATTGTAAATTGGTATACAGAAGAGGAGAATAAAGTTGTGGTGAACAAACAATGTAAGGCCTAAAAAAGCCAAGAGAGAAGAGCAAGGTGAATGTGCATAGAGAGAAGGTATACTCTTGTAATTTAGGGCGTAATTCAAAAGAAAGGTTAATACTATTGTGTTATCAAGAGGAAGGTTAGATCTTTTTCTATCAATTTTATTAATAAAACTCTCTCATGTTCTCACCCCATGAATGTAGGCCAAGTTTGAGCCGAACCACGTTAAATTGTGTATTTTTCTTCTCATATCTTTTAATATCCATCTTGTGTGTTCGAGGTAATCGATCTCATGGTGTGTTTTTGAGGTCATCGGTGGGGATCTTGTATCTCTCAACTATTGGTATCATAGTAAGTATGGTATCCCGGGTTATGCACACAACAATGGTATCAAAGTATATTAATTTCCGTCACAACAACTCCAACACTCTATCTGACTTGTCACCAGCCCAAGAATTTAGAACCTAAGTATCAAGTTTAATAAATGATCAATGACAACAATGAAGTTTTTGTCCGAATTTTTTCTTTGTTTGACTATTGAATTCTTTCTTCAACTTGGCTTTTGTTTAAGAACCATCTCGTTAAATCAAGCATTATGATATTCTTCTAATTGCCTCTGTCCAAGTTCGTTTAGGCCCCCGCCCCAGTCTTCAATTTTACATTTACAATGATCCACTCAATTTTCATAAGTGGTGCACTGATGCTAAGCCACATGCATGGCACGTGTTTCAGCGAGGAGAAGACATCTCATACAGTTTCCCAGTAGTAGATCTCTATGTATTTTTGTTTTTTATTTTGAGTTTTTTTTAATTTGAGGTGTATTTTTATTAGGCATTTAGTTTCTTTTTTTTGAAGTTGTAATTCTATTTTTATTAGGAGTTTGAGTTGTTTTCAAATTTTGTAAAAGCCTATATAAAGCCTTGAATCAAACAATTTAGGCAATGAATTAGATTCAATTTTTTTCAAAATTGTGTGAGTTTGTGATCTATGTACAATTTCTTTCTTTGTGTGTGAAGCTCTTAGAAAAATCCTATATTAGTGGCGTGAAACTCTAGCTAGCCTATCCCCTTTCTCTACCTTTGTTGTGTGCGCTTCCGAGAGACAACAATCATCTCTTTCAAATTTCTTCTCTTTCATGAATTTCTTAACGTCTCGACAAATTTCTCTTAAAAAAAAAAACAAACCCTAGAAAAATTCTTTAAATCCCCACCTGCTACAGTATTTGTTACAGTATTTTTGCTACCTGCTGCAGTACCCACCCACTGTTATAGTGCCTACCTGACTGCTACATTGTAGGATCTGCTACAATAAAAACAGTCTCGTTAAGTTTCAAAGTTGATTTTGAAGTCATATTTCTCTCATTCGAAGTCCAATCACACACGGTTTAAAGCGTTGAGCTGTAAAGAAGAGTACTATAGATTTACAATCAATCATAAGACACTGAGGTCGACATGATCCTCAGTAGATACGTTTCTAATTTAGATCAGTTATTTCGAGTATGATATTAATTATGATATTTTATCGATTTAACTATTGTCGACAAATCGAGATTGTGTATATCTCCTTGCCTATAATTCAGTAGATTTTATTGATCGTAGAATTATTTATCACATAAATATTATCTTTAATTGATTCACGATTAAATAGATTAACTCAAGTATATTATTTGTTTATATCCATCTCTGCATTATTAGTTTTAATCATTTCCTATCATGATGTTTCATGTTGGTGAAGCGTTGATTGTGTGCTCTATTGTTGATTTTCACACACACGCTTACATGTTTCACATCATGCACTTATTGCCTCCATTGCGCATGTGGTAAGCCATCCCAATCAACTTTACTTCATTTTATCCTTAATGGGAGCAACCTCTAATTTACTTATCCATCTTGTATTGTGACTCATCTAGTATTATCCTTTGTACTATATGGACCATAGAACATTATTAGTCCTATATCTATTTTATAGAATTATTGTTTCATTTCATAAGTATTCCGCCATCAAATAAAACGCTAGAATCAGTTCTCTACTTTAACCATCGCGGTTTGATTTGTGAACATGGACAGAGTAAGGATTTCATGGTGGGGGCCCAAATAAAAAAGTTTATGAAAACTTAAGTCAGTAATTCAAACAAAATTTCATTCTTATTATCAAAGTAACACTAATCTTTTAGCCCTAAAATTCTTAGTATGTTTACAAAATAAAATTATTTCATGATGTTCTTCAATAAAATTTATAACTATCGTCTTATTGCCTAAATATATCAGAATAGATAAGTAAAATTTATAACTATGGTTTTAATTCCTTTGTAGTCATTGATCATCTATATATTTGATATTCTTTTTGGTCATAAGTAGCAAGCACAGAATTGATAGTTTCCTAAGTGATTAGAGAATTTAATGGATAGTTTGAGAAATTGATTAGTTTTCTAATATACTTAATTAGGAGAAGAGCTAATTGGTTTCTCATATATCGAGGAGAAATTTAGAGGAGAAAATTGAGAGAGTAGTTACAAATAGGGATTTGATTGTTTCTTACAGTGAGAAAAATTCCTTTGTTGCTTAGTTTATGCTTAATATTTTCAAAAATGTGTGTGTGAGGGATCATGCCCCCCTCAGCTCCCTATTTAGCTTCGTCCTTGTATGTAAATCATATTTTTTTTTGATCTCACAGTTTCTAGAACGATCAATATTAAGTAGTGAAAATGGCACTCATAACATTCCTTCACCATCATGTTGTAATAGGTCCAATTCATAACTAATGCAAAAGATTAGAGTTTAAAGCTAATTCTTGGTGTATGCCTATGGTGTTAGGAAATGGTTATCTTTCTTCTTTCTGTCCCCCCAATTGTTATCACCTATCTTAATCTTACGTCTTTAGTCAGATCAATATGCGTAATAATTACTTGGTTATTTTCAAAAACTTGTATTACCTCCCAGTGATTCTATCATAAATTTTTTTCTAAATCAATGAAAACTATACAAATCTCTTTTCCTCTCTCTCATATATCGCCATTAATCTTCTTAGTAGTTAAATGCTTTGATAGTTTGCCAATATGGCATAAATAAAAAATCAATTGGTTTTCAGAAACAGAAGTTTCTTTTCTTAGTCATTTGTTTGATTACATTTTGTATTATTTTACGGTTCATAAGTTTCACTCTGCAATAGTTTGAACTACTTTGTTATTATCTTATTCTTATACATATACATATATATATATATTATATATATATATATATATATATATAATATATATATATATATATATATATATATATATATTATCAGTTGCACAGGAGGCAACTCTATCCTATGTAGCCCTCAAAACTCATGTCTTTTAAATTTTTTTCACAATCCGACCGCACATTATCATCTTCATATTTTAAGATGTACACATATAAAAATCAAATGAATTAGAGTTTGTATACTTTATTGATCTAATCGTTCCATTTTATTCTACTATTAAAAAATCGTTAATGTTTGAACTCAAGAAAGTACAGTAAACAACTCAAATCAGGTGATTTCATAAATGTATATATTTAGAACATAAAGATGATATTATGTGGTCGGATCTTGAAAATTCGATCAAAAACTTGAGTTTTGAATGCAATAGGATATAGTTGCTTCCTATATCAGCTGATTCTCATTTCTATATATATAATATATAATATATATATATATATAATATATATATATATATATATATATATATATATATATATATATATCTATAATATATATATATTTATATATAGAGTGAAAAATGTACCTCAGCCGACAGCTGAGAGAGACTCTTTCAGTGGTCACTTTAAAATGGTCGCAAACTTACTGCAATATGGTCCCACTCTCACTGTAAGATGGTCGCAGTCCTAAAAATCATATATTTTCAGTGCAAGTAGGACTGCGACCATGATAGCAGTCCTTAGAAAAAGACTGTGACCTTGGTCGCAGTCCTTAGAAAAGACTGCGATCATGGCTCCAGTCTTCATAAAACACTGCGACTTAATCACAGTCATCATATAAAACTCGACCATGGTACCAGCAGCCAAAATTATGGTTAAAATTAAGTCACGAAGCGCCAGCTGAGAGAGTCTCTCTCAGCTGTCGGCTGAGCTACAGATCCTCATAAATATATATATATATATATATATATATATATATATATATAGAATATATATATATATATATAGGGGTACCAAATTGGAAATCTTCATCCATTTGGCATCTTTTTAAATATATTTAATTTTGTTGAATAAATTTGATTACCTAGATCTCGTTAACAATTTTTTAGCCTCTTACTTGTCTATCTTACATCTCTCTAACGTTTCTGATCTTTTACCAATCTTATAAGATGCCAGCTTAGGTCTAATTTACCTTTTGAACTTCTTCGTTGCACAATAAACTCTCTTCACTAGCAATTCATTTACCTTTCACCTAAAAAAAACTTTAGTTAACCTCTTGATAACTAGATATATTGTGTCATTTTCAATCTAATTAGCACATATCGTTGTTTTATCTTTAAAATACATCCAAGCGCTCACCTTTTTAATTCTCACATCTAGTTCTTAGTTACTTGTTTCGTTCTAGCTCTTCTATTTCACCATCTTGTTTTGAAAACTATTGTTCGTTGCTTTGCTTATTTATTCTCTAATTTCATATATAAATCATTTGTGAACAATGTATGTTGGCCCGGAGGTCTTCCTCTCTAGTTTTGATGATGATTAACTCATATGGTTATGTTTACTAATAATCTTGTGATTTTAGTTTCAGATCATGTAACAAGATATTAGTTGGTGATTTGCTTCAAAAAGAGGAGTTTGGAAGCCTTCACTTGGTGATTCCAGAGCCCGAGCATCAAGATCTTGTTTAGCACTCGTTGGAGTCAGCTCGGTGGATGGAGTTTGGAACGAGTCGACTTGAAGATGAAGATCGTCAAGAAGACTTAGGTATCATAGAGTTTAGTGTGTTTAGATCCTTTGTAAAGCTTAGTATAGTTGATATGCTCAAGTGCACAACACACACAAGTTTTATGTTTTGGATTTGTTTTCATGAATAAATTGATCATAACAAGTTTACTTGTTTTTATGTATATTAGATGTGCTCTATATACATACATGCTTACATGACTTATACAACTTAGTTTGACATACCTATTCATGTAGTTTTATGTTTTGGGTATTTTTAACAAAACATATTTTTTGGAATTAAAGACAAAACTATGATATATTTGTTTCATGTATATTGGACCTATGTCCATATGCAACATGCCTAATAATGTTCAAATATCATGTTTTTGTATTCCTATGAGTTTTAGGAAAAATCAGATTTCCTATTGAAAATTCATGTTTGGTAAAATACAGTTTTGTTTTTGGTAAAAATGATAAGACACAAAAATAGTTCAAATTGCTTGATATTTGAGTTGAAACTTTTATCACATGTTTATATATCAATGCAAAATGTTAAAACTATTTTTGGGGATTTTTAGAAGATATAAAAAATTTATTAAAATATTTTTTAAACTGTTTTTCTGACCCAGTTTTCTGACACAGACTATGGCTGACAGGCCAGGTCAGTCGACCGAACCAAAGGCCGGTCGACCGTGCGGTCGACCGACGTGCACAAGGTTGTGCACGTCTGGCAGACACAGGGGCAGTCGACCGGCCGGTCGACCGGACCAGAGAGCCTTGCTCTCTGTATCTGGGCGGTCGACTGGGACCAGAGAGCTTGCTCTCTGGATCTGGGCGGTCGACCGGGCGGTCAACCGGGTTTGCCCAACGGTCAAAAATATGACCGTTGGCGGTCGACCGGCCGGTCGACCGCAAGGCCTGTCAGGCTGACAGCTCAGCCTAACGGCTAGTTTTTGGAGAGGCCTATAATACCCCCATTTCTGGGGGTTTTAACCAAGATTTTCAAGCTAAAAATTTTCTGAGTTTCTCCAGTGTTTTAAACAAGTTTTCAAAAGAGTTTTAAAGAGCAAAAAGATTCATTTCATTGTTTTAAGTGTTTTGTATTTCAAGAGAAATAGGTTTTTGGGAAAATTGGTTTATTGTTCTTCATTTCAATATCTATTTGGTATTTTCTCAAGAGTATTTTCTTTGATCAAAACACTTTGTTTTTCCACACTTGAGCTATCATCTATCCTATTCTATTAGGATTTGTTTTGTGAAAAAGAGGAAAGAGGAGTTGTTGTGGTTGAAACATACCACTAGTTGTAAACCCTCATTTGTTGGTTGCTCCCTCTTTAGTAGAGGTTGAGGATTGTGGTTTGCTCCGTCTAGTGAGAGGTGGAGTTGGTTGTTTTTGCTCCCTCTAGTGAGAGGTGGAGTTGGTTTGTAACCCTCTTCAGTAGAGGTGTTGTGGTTGTTTGGCTACGGGCCTACCCCTCGGTTGTGAGGCGGTATTTGAGAGAGGATTCGGTACTCCTTGTGTTGTAACAAATCCTCCTCGGTGGAGGTTCCCTCGTTGGGAGTATAGTGGATTAGAAATCCTTCTCGGTGAAGGCGGCGACGTAGAGCTAGGGGCTCGAACCTCGGAACATATTTTTTGTGTTTGCGTTTGATCCATTGTCTCTCTAACTCTCTCTCTTTATTTGTGCAAAGCATCATTCTTCATTCATATCATTCATATTGCTTGTGTTGCCTTGTATCTTTCATATTGTTGTATATCCATTATATGCTTGGCTTGTGTTTGTGTGCCTCACTTGTACTTAACCACAAGAGCTCATATAGCACCTCAACCCATATATAGGGAGAATCAAGAGTAGTTAGTCCAGCTCTTCACGGGAAATTCGGCTACACTTGTGTGTTGTACTAAGTGTGTTACAAAATAGTTTTAGCTTCCGCATTTACTTTCTAGATTAGCCATATCACCTATTCACCCCCCCTCTAGGTGATTACAAATTGGTATCAGAGCCTACGCTCCTGATACTTAGGCTTAACATCCTAGGAGTGAGATCCTTGTTTACTAATCTACCATTTGCATTTGTTTGTTTGCACACATATAGTTTACATCCATGGACTTCATGACCCCACCTATGTTTGACCCTTCCAACATTGTTGTTTGGAAGACTAGGATGTCCATTTACCTACAAACCCTAGGTTATAAGGTTCACCTTGCCATTACCAAGGAATCCTACCTTAGTGATAGCAAGCATGTAGGGGCCAATGCACAAGCCCCTTGAGGTCATTAGAAGCACACTTCCTATAGAATATCTTTTGCTTGCTTCTAACTTTGATTCCGCATTTGCAGTGTGGAACATGTTGACAACCACACCACCTCCATGCTTCAATGCCAATCCACCGGAGGAGTCTAGTGGAGAATCCGAGTCTCAATGCTATATGATCCAAGGGAATGACTCCCTTGAGGTACACTCGAAACCCACTTAGATAATGATGATGATGATGCTAGTTCTTCTAATGATTATGTTGATGCCCATGCTTTAAATGAAGAACTTTCATTGTGTGTGAAAAATTAATTGAAAAATATAAGATTTTGAAAAAGAAAAGTCTAGGCCTTAACAATGAAAATAAAAATTTGATTTCTAGACTTAACATTGTTTTGCAAGAGAAAGAGGAGATTTCTAATGAAAGGGATTCATTGAAATCTCAACTTGATCTTGCACTAAAAGAAAATAATCTTTTGAAAAATAAAAATGATTGTGATAATATTTGAAGAAAAATGTGGTTTTATCTTCAAAATTAGATTTTGTTTTAAATAATAATGATTCTTTAAAAAGAGAAATTGATTTCATTACAAAAGAGTTAGAATTTTGTTTAAATAAAAATAAATCTTTGAAAAATAATATTGATACACATGTTTGCCATGCTAGTGTAGCTTCACACTAGCATAACCCATTGCATGCCACACTTCTTCTTAATTGAAAAAGATATATCCATGCTTAAGAAGAGTGTTGATTGTTTGGGCTCCACTTGAGCCAAGTGCCATGAATCATACACGCTTGGATTCTTGGTTCGAAAGAAACAAGTTCCATCTATTATGCATGCACACCCTCCACGGCATACACATGCTCCTCACGGACACCATCATCACTTGTATGCTCATGTGTAAACATGTACACATTGTGGACGTAAGGGCCACCTGCTAAATTTTGTTATGATAGATTCATACTTCAAATTTAGCAAATAATTTTGTTTGGGTTAGAAATGTACTAACCCTATGGACCCAATAAGATATGGGTACCAAAGACCACCCCTCGTGTGTTTGATGTAGGGGTGGGCTCTCGCATGACGTGAGAGTAGCCGTACTTTGGAGTGGATGCGTTCCGTGCTTAAAGAGAACATTTGGATGCATCACTTTCAAGGGATGTTTGGTGGGAGGACCACCTTGGTTTTAAGAACTAAAGAAGTGCCCTCATCGGTTTTGGTATAAATCTCTAACTCCCATTTTTATTTACATGCTTTCATAATTATTGTTTAAAGCATGTGTTATTGTTTTAAATTATTGTGAAATGCCATGATAATTAGGCTTATGACATACATGTATAGTTTTTGAGACACCCATGTTTAATATGGACAATTATTTTGTGTTTCTCAACCTTTGTTTAGCTATCATGTTTATCATAGGTTTAATAACATGTGGATTTACATAATAATCATGTTTATATTTATCATGTTGATTTATCTTATTTTTGATGCTTCATGTTTTGAATATATGTTTAAATGTCAGTTTTTATTAAACTAGGTATATACTTGTCATATAGCGGTCACAAATAAATCTATATATTTTGTGCTTGAATGCTTTTTTTCCCATTAGATGTTCTAGTATAGTCTAGTTTTGATGATTCATGATTTTTAAACTTATATTCCTATTTTTGGATTTATTTTATGAGTTTTCATTTTATTTATATGTTTATTTTGCCAAACTTTAAGATTACATGTATACCCCTTGAGTCATTATTTTCATGCAAATCTTTATTTATGGACTCAATTGTGTTTGGGATATGTATGTATACTTCTTGTGTTGACAAAATCATAACATATACCTTGAAATGAAATTGTTTTAAATGAAAATTTAATTATTCATGTTTTCATGTATTTATGTTTAAACTTCATATATATGTCCATTTTATCCAAATTATTGTTATCCATATACATCCTTTTGAGCCACGTGCTTTCATGCATATATCTTTGTGAACTCTTTGTGTTTGGATATGTATGTATACTTTAGTTTGTATAAGACATACATATACCTTGAAGATTAAATAAGTTTGATGATTTCTTGTTTTAAGGAATATTGAGCTTGATTGCATATTTTCATGATGCCATGTTTCACATTACACTGTGCACTCAACTTATTTATTGGTTTCTCATGGCTTTGTTTTCATAAGCTTGATATGCGCCTTAATGATTTAGAGTGTTTAGTGCCATGTGATTTCATGTTTTTCATGAAAAACTATTTTGTTTTATTCCTTACTTGAAGGATTTCGTACTATTTAACAAGTTTTTCATTTACTAGTTCGTATTCTTCATATGGTAGAGTTTTTCAAACAAATCTTATTTTCAAATCTATCTTTGAAAACCCCTACCTTCCACGGGCGGATGGATGGGCAATCATGCTCATGTATGCTTTTATAATGAAAATCATTTTAAACTTGAACATGATTGGGAGGATAGGTTATATGAGGTATACACCTTGATATATTGTTGTTTCAATTGGTAT